>OMKR01062434.1:0-12953 GCA_900302355.1 Cyttopsis rosea
CATTTCTGTCACGTCTGTTAAAAATGCGAGGCGCCATTTCCATTCTGGGTCGATCAGCTCTGGGACCGTTTTGTCTTTTGAATGAAGAAATGCGTTAAATTCGGGTAGCAGCTCGTAAAAACGCCTCAAAACTCTGCCCCGGCTCAACCATCGGACCTCTGTGTAGTACAGCACATCGTCGTGCGCAGACTCCAGTTCAGACAGGAATTGTTGGAACTGCCTGTGTTTAAGTCCCTTTGCTCTTATGCATGACACCACAACCTTCATGACAGAATCCCACTTCAACACTTTGCAGCACAGTGCTTGCTGGTGAATTAGGCAGTGGACTTGTAGCGGGGCGGTGAGACCCCGTTCTTCCATCTCCCGGTTCATGCGTCCTATTAGACCCCGAGACGCGCCCACCATACTAGGAGCCCCGTCAGTCGTGATGCTGGCAAGCTTTGACCAGTCTAGGTCCAACTCTTCCATGGTTTGGCATACTTTGCCGAAAATATCCTCCCCCGTTGTAGTCCCTTTGAGACTTTGGAGGGCTGCCAGCTCCTCGCACATCTCAAAGTTTGCGCTAACTCCACGAATAAAAATGAGCAGCTGCGCTGTGTCTTGCACGTCCGTGCTCTCATCCAGTGCTAATGAAAAAAAGTCAAATTCTTTCGTCTTCTGCTGCAGCTGGGCATATACATTACCCCCGATTTCTTCAATGCGTCTGGTGATTGTACTCGCCGACAGACTCACGGCATTAAAGACATCTTTCTTCTCGGGACACACCTCTTCCGCGACAGCATTCAAACATTTCTTGACAAACTCTCCATCAGTGAAAGGTTTACCGCTGCTTGCTATCAGTTGAGCAACCCGAAAGCTGGCCCGAACGGATGACTGGTTCAGCTGAGCTTGGCGTACAAATGTATTCTGCTGAGCTAACAGTCCACTTTTTAGCTTTGAGAGTTTGTCTGCTCGCATTTGGCCTGCAAGTTATCATACTTGTCTTTGCGATGGGATTCATAGTGTCGGCGCAGATTGTATTCTTTGAATACCGCCACCGCCTCTTGACAGATGAGACAAACAGCCTTTTCTTTGCATTGAACAATAAAATAATCGTTTGACCACTGCAGGTTAAATACCCTGCATTCTGAATCAATTTTTCTCTTACCTAACCTTTTCGCCATTATTCCGTTCTATTTGACAGGGGCTAGTCAAGATTCGCATGGCCAGACTGAAAAAAAAATCATAATGCGTCTCTGGTATTGTTCAGGGGGCCGGGCCAAATGTGGAGGCAGGCCGTATCCGGCCCACGGGCCTTAGTTTGGGGACCACTGCTCTACACAATATAACAATATAACACATGTGATCACAATATAACACATCAACAGAGCTTTTCTCTCGGATCAGTTACACCAAACAATCAGATTCGCCCGTACTGTTCTGTACGCGACGAGGCACTGCGCACTATAGCCTTCCGTGGCTCTCCAACTACCTGCCAGCAATTTTTGGCTTACAGTGTCGTGTGTCCCCCTCATATAGCAGAGTACTTTTTCATGATTCTGCGCGCTTCAAGCCCGCTGCGGCCAAGCAATTTTCACTCCTAAATATATAGCTTTAAAACTTGAAATTCTATTCAACACTGTTACATCCAATGTATACTTATGCTTATAATAGAGACTCCAATGTCTCAAAGGTGGGTTGTCCTTACCCTTTTAACTACCCCTTTTCCCATTGTCCCGTATGTCACATCCCTTGTCACCCACAATTTATAACAGTATTTGTATTTTTTAAGACTACGTCATCAGATTCTAGAATTCATTTACAGGAGGTACGCGATCTACCGGACCATGTCCGAACACAGAATCAACCAGGCAATTAACTAATACAGATTTTATGAAATGGCTCTGCTCACCTTTGGTCCTAGTTAGACTGACTGGTGAACCCAATGCCCGACCAAGGTCCGGAGATGGCGCCTCCTGGCTAGCTTGCCAGATAATGGTAGTTTTTTTTTTATAACCACCTGAGGGTGCAAAACAGATGAATGAAAGACAGATCACATATACTCACAATTGTTTAATGAACAGAAGTTGAATATAGTGACAACACAGCAGTCTCAGTTCATGAAGTGAGCCCCGAGCTCAGCAAGTAGGGAGCGGCTATCAAAAGCTACAGAGATAAGAAAAATAATACGTGCTAGAATTGTGAGGAATAATAGCGTCCAGGAGCCAACGTATTACAATTATGGCAAGTAATGCCGGCCAGGAGGTACAGCTCTGAAGGCCACGGTGATATGTAGGGGAGACGTGTTAAAACAAGATCAATGTGGCCCAACGCTTCACAAAACCACAACCCCCCAATGAAAGCAGGTGTAAAGGTTGGCATTACTGCCAGAAACCACGCTCTATCTTGGAGCTCCTAAACAAGCTACACAACAAGAGGCATACACCAGGGAGCTTGAGTGTGTCACAAATGGAGAAGAAATTCCTAACGACAGCTGTCTCAACATGTTGGATCCCTATATTGATGAAAAAGGCCTACTCCGAGTCGGGGGACAGATTGCTGAAGCGAATCTGGGAACGGACAAGAAGCCCTGATCATCCCTCTCTTCACTGAGGGAGCTATAAGTGCAGCAGGCCTGTGGATAGTAGCTGGGAAGAAACATATATCCAGCGTCATCTACAAGTGTGTCATCTGCTGCAAAGTCCACAGTACTATCCAGACACAAAAGATGACTAATTTACCTGCAAACAGGCTCAGCACTGAGCCTCCTTTCACAAATGTTGGTCTCAATGTATTTAGTCCCTGGCCCATCTCAACACGCCGCACAAGAGGAGGAGAGTAACAGTAAAGGATGGGCCGTCATGTTCACCTGCCTGAGTATTAGAGCTATCCACATGGAAATCATAGTCTCTCTCGATACTTCAAGTTTCGTAAATGCCCTCCAATGGTTCATGTCCATTCAAGGTCCTGTCAAACACATTCGTTCAGACCGAGGCACCAACTTTGTCGGAGCCTGCAAAGAACTAAATGTTCCCTCAAACATTGAAGATCATCAGGTGCAGAAGTACTGTACCTCTCCGAATAGGGCTGCTTTTGGTCCTTCAACCCCCTTCACACATCTCATATGGTTCATATGTGATCCTGGGAGAGAATGATTGGCCTTGTGAGAGCACCCTGGACTCTTTCTGCAGTCAGGAACCAAGGGTCTTGCGTTTATGATGGCTCAGCCATGAGGGGTGAGTGTCTCGTGAGTAAGCCTTGTGGATCCTGTGTCCACAGACTCTGCAGACCCTGCAGACCCTGTGCTACTTACTCCTTCTACTCTCCTCACACAGAAAGTAGGTGCACACACAGCACCCGTAGGTGATCTTGACACAAAGGACCTGTTCAAACATCATTGGCGGCAGGTACAAAGTCTGCAGTGTGGGAAGCAGTATCTTCCCACACTGCAGACCTGCAGCAAGTGGCAGTCTAGCATACCAGACATGCAACCTGGCAGTGTGGTCCTCATGACTCATCACAAAACGTGTTCCCAAGCAAGGATGGGAATGTCCGCAAGGCGGAGATCAAGATCTCCAAATGAGATGGAACTAAAGACCTCAGACCTACCTCGGAACGGGTCTTTCTAATTTCTCCTGGAGACACAGGTAGCTGACTTTCGTACTTCGAGTTATCAAGAAGTAGTGGTATATAATACCAGACGGGGAGTGTTCTGTTTCAGAATGTGTTTTTTTTTAAATTATAAACGGTTAGCTCCTCTCCCTAACGGTTAGCTCCTCCCCCTAGTGGTTAGTGTGACGAAATTAGGCCAGGAGCTGCCATTTTGTGTAAAACCTCATATGGATAACATGCTCATATTCATTTGTTGCCAGCCTTGTTTTTGGCTCTTGTAATAGCTTCATCGGTAAGCAATTAAGATTTGTCGTATATTTATGTTCATGTTAAAAGTGTAATAAAAAGACAATGTTTTTGATTAATATTATTAAGATTAAGATAAAATGGTGTAAATTCACAAGCAGCTCCCTTTCTCACACACTCGCACACATTGTTGCAATTCATTACATTTAATCTATTTTACAGTAATTCACTGTGCTTCTAAGGACATTATTAATACAATCATAATGTGTTTATAGTCAAGGACATTGGACAATTTGTATAGACATTTTGTTTATTATGGAGGTTACATATCTTTCTATCTTCTCTTTAGTTTCACACCTTCCACTACAATAAATCAATGATGTTGGAGGTGGACGTCTCCGGTCTGTTGTTTTTGGAAGGAGTTTAGCTACCTGTCGAAATATACTCACAGTATACGGAGGACAGAACACTACCATTAGCACTACACGTAGCACTTATCCTTATTATTGTTATTACTAAGTCTGCTGTTATTATTGTAATGCCACATTTTTCTAGCCTGATAGCAGAAAGAATTGTCAACTCCGTTTCCATCTTCAGTCTGATTGCCACCACTCTAACCCATTTCTGTGGGGGAGGGGGATTCGATTTTCTCTAACCAATCACTAGAGACCAATGTATCCGCCTGAATCTGACGTCATTTTCAGTCGACATGGATGCATAGGCCAGGCCAACATACCTGTTTTGCCGGGATTTTAAGAGTGGAGCGGAGTGAAGTAAAAACAAAAAAGTAAGTAATTTGTACTTTTAATTGATTTAGAACAGCCGCCATGTTGTATTATTATTATTGGCCGCCATTGCTGTGAATTCTCCTCCAACGGTGTTAGTCCTGCCCGTGGCGCTGATTGACAAATCGTTAGTCCCCCTGTGGTGCTCATCGGCTAATCTTTAGTCCCGCCCATCCATGGGGCTGATTGGCTAATTGTTAGTCATTCCGTGGCGCTCATTGGACCGAACGTCTTTTCAACCAGAGAAATCGCTGTTCCATGTCACAATACCAGACCATAAGAATCGGTCCACTCGGTGGAGTGGGCGGGTTCAAAAGTCTGGACCCAGGCAAACATTTTTCACAACTATACTGCCATCTCACCAGGGTCTAGATATACTTATACAATATGGCATATCACATATTTACTATACCAACTAGTAATATCATTACATTTTTTTTTAATCTCTTTCTTGATTCACAGTTTTTCTGCTCAATCCCTCAAATTAGTCCAATATTAGGCCTAATCTGTGTCCACGAAACAACCCTCTTTTAAAAAAATATAGTGGGCCCCATTAAATTGTCTAAACAAATATGACCGTCGAATTTCCCCCAACTTAAAGGGGACATATTATGAAAAACACACTTTTTCAGTGCTTGTGTACATTCATTTGGGTCTCTGATGGGTGTGTTAGTAGGACAACCCAAAATAAGATAACCCAGTGATTGCTCTGCCTTGGTCAAAAAAAAAAAAAAGCCATAAAACATGGTGTGTGTGACACATTAGAATTAGAACTACCCCCCTATCTGAGTAACTCCACCCACGGCTGGAGCACCAGCGAGGGGAGCCGCTGGAGCCGTGGTGTGGTGAACATTCAGCAACTGCATTGCCTATTTCTCGCATTAAATTTGTTTAGAAACAGATTTGGTGGACTGATAAGGTGGAAATAGTGAATGTTTATTTTCTTCAGACATGCACACGCATACATGCATCCTGAATCAGCCTGTCAGAGCCTGGAAGAGGTATTTTCAGCAAAACACTTCAAAGAAATGTTGTGAGGACCTCAGAGACCTATAATAACTTGTTGAAAAGGAGCATAATATGGCTCCTTTAAATCAAACTGCAAGGGGCGAGCTAAATTGTTGAGATCTTTGGAACAAAACATATTCAACCCTGCATTTCCTTGGGGGGCGTTAACGACCATCTCGATAAGTCTCAATGAGACAGACAGTGCCTCCAGGATTTCACTGGCTTTTCTTGGGATAGTTGCGGCTCAAAATGCCTGATTTCACGGCAGCTTTTCTAAAAAATTGCGCTACATGTTGCAATGTTTTTAGGAGTTTTTTTGCAATAAAATTGTGAGAGCAAGTGAAAATTGCAAAAAATAGTTGCGATGTTTATCTATATCTATATCACTTTGTGATTTAACGTGATACTACAATAACGTAACCACTAACCATGCATATTTCATCGAACTCACCTTCATTCTTTCAGCACTTGCGATAGATCTGGATGCAACAGCCTCTGTCATGGTGATTTGTCTCGTCTGTTGTACACGTGTTTCAGCCATTCTCCGGTTGTGTTTCGCGGTAGAGAAGTGTCAATCGATGACTTTCGTTTGTGTTTCACCACAATGTTGCACGCGGTGCAAAGCAGTTTACCCCCGCTTTCGTGCAGAACATCATGGAATTGCCTTGCATGGTCTTTAGCTGTAATATTTGTTGGTAAATGTGAGATGTTCGTGTCAGACATGTCTGCATCTTCACAACCGGAGAAACAAGGAAGTGCGTTTGGTGACATAGGCTCAACGTTTTGCGCAGGGGACTGCTATGATTGGTGAAACTCACGCAGAATTCTCGTGGATTGGTTGAATTTGCGTGAATTGTTGCCATCACACTAACCCCTGGAGGGATTGATGAGATCAAGAGGCTCAACAAGCTGTGAGTAGGTCATTGTGAGCTTGTGGGATTGGGGAAAACTACCATGCGACAGTACATTTTAAAATACACTTGAACATTTCATGATTGCAGTTTGGGGGCGGATACATGTGTTTAACGTATCTTGTCGTCTCCACGTAACTATATACGGAAATTCAACTTGACCTCAGACATCACCTTTACTTGACTTCACACCAAAAGGAAAATTACAAATCCGGAGAGGATTGGAGGAATTTTGCAATACATTTTTTAATGCACAAACAGTTCACATTTGTTTGATTATTGAAATACAAACTCATTTTCGAGCTTTTCATAAAATAAACTGTCGGATTTAAAAGCAGATTTTCTCGTTTCATAATTTTTTTTACTGAAAGACAAATATTCTGTAATACATTTAGAAAGAATCCATTTGTAGCTGTACAAATCAATTCATTTTCATGGGACAAAAACCTCCAAGAGCAAGCTTGTGCTCCACTTTATCGGCAGTGAGGTTTTGGTGGCAGTCCCTGAGCGCATTCAGGAGCTCCTCTGTCCTGGCCTTGCTGCCCTGAGCCTTCCTCCACTCCCGGAGGAGTTCGTGTACCGTCTCCACCAGGTCCGCGGGGTACTTCTGGAAGATGGATTCCAGTTTGACTTGAGTGAGGCCCAGCTTGCGGCCAAGCCGTCGCCAGTTCTTCCCGAGATTCTCTGCAATCACGTCCGAGGCCAAGCTCAGTTTGGCTATTCGAGGAGATAAAAATGACAGAAATAGCTGCTGTAAAATACTAGTTATAATAGAATACTAAAAACACAATACTGTGATTTAATACTGAAGTATTTAATGTTGGGACTCTCTTCACCAGTCACTCGTTTTCTCATGCACAGACCATTTTTGAGCTAAACAGGTAGCCCTACCTTGAGTTATGAGCTGCTTGCCGTTTTATAGCAGGGGGAGAATAAAATAACACCCAACAAAAATGCACTACAATTTTCATGTCACCTTTTCCATATATATAGATTAAGAATTATATGTTAAAGCAAGCCCATTGGCTGTTCTGATACTATGTAACTTTGGTGTTCGGGTACGAAACCGCGGGAAAAGTGTGTCACTTTATGGCACTACGTCACTTGTCACTATGGACATTAGGGTTGCCGTGTAACCCCGTGTTACAAGGTGTTCGGCTTACACCGATTACATTACTAGGGAAATATAACCCATTTAGTTCAATTTTGCGTATCAGTGCCCACGTTCATCAAATCAAAAAACTAATTTGTAAAATACTAAGCGTGTTATCAATACTTGGACAACGGACGCTACAAAAAAAATTGAAATTTGTGCACCAGATTCGTGCAGATTCGTGCATCACTTATCACGGGACAAGAGAAGAGGAGAGGAGAGGAAGAAGGCTCCAGACCTTAGATCGGGTCTAACCCGAATCCCATGACTAATCTCCATGCCTTATTTGCGCCCACGATCTCCGTCCACTGCTCGTCCACCTGCCCCATTCCTTTCAATAACACATTGAGAACATGTTTTTATTCCTGTATTAAATTTTACTCCGAAACAGAAACAACAGCACGGGGACACTCCGCGACACTCCACTCCATGTAGGGCGAGATGGGCCGGTGGTCCATCCGGCACCCGCAGGACTGGGATCCCACCTCAGCCTCACTTTCATTGCACTACAGGGTTTGTTTCACCCTGTGACTTGTGCGTGCTGCACCGGTAGCGCCGAGCCCCGTTGCTCCGGGAAGCAGCGAGGTCCATGCAAGGGGCACTGTAACCTAGGTGTACATTATATTTGCGTTTATAACATAGACATATTGAAACGTGACCGATAACGTTCAATTGTTCAATTTGTCTGGTCTGGGCGAGTTTTACGACAGCAGTATAAAAGTACAATTGCACTAAAAAAAACTATAGGGGTGCCAAATTCCAAAAGTTACATTAAAGGTGCTTAAAATCTAAATCTGTGGCATTTGGTCAAACCCAAGATTTAGGGTTTAGATTTAGATTAAATATTTAGATCAATGATTTAAATTTTATATTTATATTTCAGATTTAGAGTTAATATTTCGATTTCACATATAATTCTTAAATCTATATTTGTAAAATTTGTAAGTGAAAAGTGAAATTTGTAACAATTGTAGTGCATTTTTGTGGGGTGTTGGCGAAATACATGGAAAATGGTGCAACATTTGGGCTAAATCTGGAAGTATTGCAAATGAATTAAGTATTAAACAAAATTTGTTTGTGTCAGATCTGTGATTTGTTTATTTGCTATAATGTAAAAAAAGCAGGATGAACATCTCAGTATGCCGATTCCATAATTTTTGCCAGGGGTTGTACATGCTCAAGGACAACTACATCTGTGTTGCACTTGAGCATGTACAACAACAGGTTTGAGTACAGTATGGGTACAGGTGAATTGCCTCCAGTTAAAGTTCACTTGATGCTCCAATTAGCTTCGTTCTCGACGAATCATTGTTTTCCTGACAAAAACGATGGTCATTAGTCATCCGTGTGTAAAAGTCAGCTATGGCATTGGCTTTTTTTCTCTTCAAAATGGAAACATGAATGAGTCCATAATGGGCCAAGGGCCCCGACGCTGTCTGCTAGGTGTGCGAGAAGGTGTACATTTGCAGTTTGATACCGCTCACCATAGAGATGACCAAAGATGATGAACAAAACCATACCAAATCCATAGAGGTGAACAAAAGTTCCACAGCAGTTTCTCTGCATGACCAATCTGTTCTACCAATATGGATTCCATTAGCAGAATGAAAATGGCTTCGCTTAAAAGGAGGAAGTGATTGTAGTAAAGTGCTGCAAGAATACCATGGAAAACAGGTCCAAAAAACATTAAAATATCTCGATATTCCCACGCTTTAAAAAGCATTCTGTGCGATACCACTTTGGACATGCTGAAGGGCTGACTAGAAAACTCTGGAAAATCGCAGAACCATCAAAAGGCACATCACTCCAAGAAGAGTGGAGTGCATGTAGTCTACACCAGGTCTACATTAGGTCATAGCCAACTGAAATGTTATGGCCTAAGCCAACAGGGACCCTTCACACCTCTTACAGTAGTTTTGATCTCATTTGCGATTTTTGCATCATCAGCAAACTTTTCATTTGTGCGTAGTGGCCTTTGTGGATCCATTTCTTGGAATGAAAATACATGAACATGTCCCCTCTCCCCTGTATTCACAGCTCACATTTCTGACATCCAAATTTTCCATTGTATTGCACTGAATTAAGTGTTAATGCTTTGGCAGGCAAGTTGCATGCAACGGTAAGCACTTTGCACACAAAAGGTTCAGACGCCACCTCTGCAGGTTGCACAAGAATTCCATTCCTCTTCAGGTTTACTCAGTGTATTACTTAGTTGGTCTAAGAAATGTAACCATGGAAGGTTTTGAGTCCCCATACCAAGCCGTGGTCTGCAGGATTCAGCGCTGGCTCCTTCCCGCATCGGCACAGCTGTACTGAGTGTCTAATCAGTCCCATGTGGGCTGATTGGTTTGACTGGGCTGGGAGAAGTTTTCTTATGTGTCGTTTGTCTTGCAGTGAGAGGAGGGTGCGTGGTGCAGAAAGCTGAGCCTGCGACTGGAGCGCGACCCGACTGAGCCACGGACTTATTCATTTGTTCATTCATTAATTTCGTTCATTCTGATTAGGCTTGGGCAATTGGATGAATATATTGGTAATTGTCGGTTGTTATTTTTGATTTTGTGAGCGATTTTTGTCCTTTTACTTTGCTAATTTAATTCTCCTCCTCGAGAATTCAACTTGGTAAATAATTAACCTGTAAAGCGAAATTCAAAGCATGCACGAATAGGAACTGGTATTCCACGTCGCCGCTTCAAACGTGCCCGGTGCTATTCTCCCCATATGGAGAAATCCTCAAAAAGAAGAAATAAATCACCGTAAACCCCATTTCCAGGACATTCTGAAACGGACTCCCTCTCTTTCTTTCTTCCTTCCTTGGTTCGGTCAAGTCCGTGCGAGCTGCGGAGAGAAACTAAACTTAATCAGCTGGGTAAGGCTGCACGACTCGCAACGATTCATTCGTAGCGAACAAATCTTTCAAATGACCCGCACTCGAGTCATCACACTTTACATTCTTCTGCCTAAATATATCATTTTGACACAATTAAATTTTTTTTTTTATGGAGAATTCTGTGTTGAAGAGTCCAACCCCATTGTGAATATATCGGCAATCGCCGATTGTTGGGCTGACGGTGGCTGAAAATTGACATATCGCCCAACCCTAATTCTGATTAATGTTTAACAAAAATGCTCGCTGGCAAACGTAAAGAATTCTTTCATTAAAGAACCTACGTGGGCATCTCACTACTGTTCCATCTCCGTCTCCCTCCTTAAAACCCACCTGTGGCAGAGGATCTGCCACAATCAGATTTGAAAATAGGTAACCCGTCTGTGTTCCAAGTAAGCAAGATGTTTTTAGGGTTTTTTGGATTTTAGGGTCACTAAGAGGACCATCCCCATCTGTAAGCTGCTTGTAAATTTCTGCATCATATACAGACAGGGGACAAATGAAAGGAAAAACCAACATAAAGTGCCACCACGTGCTACCAGAACAGCTTCAATGCGCCATGGCATTGATTCTACAAGTCTCTGGAACTCTACTGGAGGGATGGAACACCATTCTGCCAAAGGATATTCATACTCATTCATACTCATTTGGTGTTTTGATGATCGTGATGGAGAGTGCTGTCTAACACTTCAGTCTAAAATCTCCCGGTGGTGTTCAATTGGGTTGAGATCTGGTGACTGCGAGGGCCACAGCATATGATTCACATGGATGGGGGCATTGTCATGCTGGAAGAGACCACTCCCATTAGGATGAATGTTTCATCATAGGATAAAGGTGATCACTCAGAACAACTTTGTATTGATTTACAGTGACCCTCTAAGTGGACCCAGACCATGGCAGCAAAATGCCCCCCACAGCATAATAGAGCCATTAGATCCCCTCCCTGCCTCTCACATAACAGCTCTATAAATGGAGTGACTGAGAAAGTGTCCCCGTTATGCAAAATATTTTTATTTTTTATTTTGAACATGCTTTTATTGAACAAATTGCACATGATTTGAATACTCAACCAATTAAACAGAACATTCATTTAAATAAGATGAAAGCCATCAGAGACATTTCATCACTTAATTCCCTGTATTCTAGTGAATGTTTATGCACCAATTTGCATTTTCTGCATCAATTTATGGTGGAAATGTCTTTATTTATGTAAAGGTAAAC
This sequence comes from Cyttopsis rosea, assembly GCA_900302355.1. Classification (NCBI taxonomy): domain Eukaryota; kingdom Metazoa; phylum Chordata; class Actinopteri; order Zeiformes; family Parazenidae; genus Cyttopsis; species Cyttopsis rosea. Next base: position 11,800 of record OMKR01062434.1, read on the forward strand.
ACAAAATTCAGGCACCAGGTGACAATTCAAAATATAATGGAATAATTGGACTTTTAGTCCAATTATTACACGTGCATTTGCCCGCCCCAATTATTGGACCCAATGAGAGGGGGGGGGGGGGTGCAAATGCACGTGTTCTAAATGTTGACGGGGACGTATTCCCTGCACCCCCAACCCAAAATCTATGCGGGTTTCGGTACCCTTCCGACAGAATTACAGTTTTCCGAGTTTCATTGAATGCAGCATCACTCGTCTGTCTCTCGCCTGATACAAACTTTCTAACCACAGAGTCGTGTCTGCATCTTCTAACGCACATGCGTAGGTGAACAGCTACATGTGATGCTGGTAAACTAGCCCTCAACATGTCAGCCCACGGCAGAAAGAGAAAAATCGATACCGAATGCCACGTTTTCAAAAAGACATGGACTGATAAATATTTATTTACAGAAGTCAAAGGTAAAGCCGTGTGCTTAGTTTGTGGTGTACAGGTCACCTTGTTCAAGGATTACAATTTGAATCGCCACTACGTGACCAAACACGAGGAGAAATACAAGAACTTGTCTGATCAAGAGCGTGCAAGGGAGTTGGATGCTTTGCTAGCTAAGCTGCAAAACCAACAAGGACTTTTTACTAAACTTTGCACATCCAGAGATGCAGCTGTCAAGACAAGTTACCGTATTTTCCGGACTATAAGGCGCACTTAAAAGCCTTTAATTTTCTCAAAAAACGACAGTGCGCCTTATAATCCGGAGCGCTTTATATATGGATTAATTCTGGTTGTGCTTACTGACCTCGAAGCGATTTTGTGTGGTACACGGCGCTCTGTCAAAATGTTTTAATACAACTTTGGTAAACTACAAATCCGCACCGCTTGCAGCATTACGGCTACCGTAGTCAGGAGCGTCGCGGAGTAATACATACTGTGCTTCACCATAATATTACAGTGTGTGTATAAGGACCCAAAATGGCACCTGTCGAGAGACACGCTTACGACGCGGACTTCAAACTCTAGGTTATCAGTCACGCAGTAGAACATGGGAATAGAGCAGCTGCGAGAGAATTCAACATTAATGAATCAATGGTACGGAAGCGGAGGAAGCAAGAAGATGACCCGCGCCAAGTAAAGAAGACCACACAGAGTTTCCGAGGGAACA
>OMKR01062435.1:0-10354 GCA_900302355.1 Cyttopsis rosea
AGTATATATATAATTTATTTTATATATAGAAGACGAAGAAGAATGATTTATTAATCACACATTTACCACACACATGCGGAGGGTGACACACACACACACACACACACACATGCAGGAGTGGCGAACGATGAGATACAGTCTCTGCATTTATCCCATCCTGGCCGTCCTTCCTCCAGGGGCAGCCAGGAGCAGTGGGCAGCCCTCACTTTGTCGGCGCCCGGGGACCAATTCCAGGTGGTGGGTCCATGTCGTGGTCAGGGACAGGAAGTATTTTTTAGTCGGGGTCCTTATGTCGGAGGAGACCCATGCGAACACGGGGAGAACGTGCAAACTCCACAGAAAGGCCCCCGATCGGGAGATAACCCACCGGAGCACGGCGCCAACAGTGCCCCAGGCGGGAATCGAACCCAGGACCTTCTTGCTGTGAGGCAGCAGTGTTAACCACTGAGCCACCGTGCCAGTGACACCGTGCCACTAGAGTGATTTACAACGACAAACCCTGGTTCACAGCCAAACTTGACAGCTAAGGAAGGGGCGTTTAGGAGTGGGGACAGAAACGGGTTTAAAGAGGCTAAGTACAGGTTTAGCATGGCGGTGAGAGAAGCTAAATGACTGTACTCTGAGGAACTACAACAGCAGTTCTCAGCCAGTGACTCTGCTTCTGTCTGGAAGGGGCTCAGACAGATCACAAACTGCAAGCCTCGAGCCCCCAAAACTCCACTAACGACTTGTGCCTGGCCAACAGGCTGAATGACTTACTGTTGCTTTGAAAGACAATGGGGCAGTCCTGACACCATCCCCCGTGACACCAGCTCCACCTCCCACGCCATAGCAGGGGCCTGGGCAGGAGGGGACTTCAACACAGTACTTGACCCAAGTTTAGACCGTTCACAAACCAGAGATTACTACAAGTTCTGCCCTTTGATACTATAAAACAAATATGAGTGATCTTGCTCTTGGCAATTGTTGGCAATCAAATAATCCAAAAAATACAGAATACACATATTACTCACCACCCCACAAAAGCTTCTCTAGAATTGACAATTTTTTGACAAGTAACTCAGTAATGTCCCTGATCACTAATCCTGAAATCCACCCCATCATAATCACCAACCACGGGCCAATTAGTTTCAGCCTCATTAATGAAACCGACCCGAACCCTCCTGGCAGGTGCGGTTTAACACCTCACTTCTGACGGATAAAGAATTTAACCATTTCTTTTCCAGAGAATGGACATCCTTCATTGAACTGAATGACTCTCCCGAAATATCACCATCCATACTCTGGGAAACGGCAAGGGCAGTTCTGAGAGGTAGTATTATTTCATTCTCCACTCACAAGAAAAAGAAAGGACAAGAACGCCAAAATATGCCATTAGTAAAACAATAACCAACCAAATTTGTCCGAAGTCCGAAATTTCCTACATAATTCACCCAGACCAAACGGGCTTCATCAAGGGCACTCATCCATGATCAGCATATCTCAAAGGAACAACTTAAATACCATCGTTGCTTCTTTAGATGCCAAAAAAGCATTGGACACATCTCTTCTCCACCCTCAACAAATTTGGCTTTGGAGAGTCACTCATTCAATGGATCAAAATTCTGTACAACTCACCACCTGCTTCCGTCATCACCAATGGTTACACTTCACAGCGTTTCACTCTACAACATGGTACAAGACAAGGATGTCCACTCTCCCCTTTACCATTTCCCATCTTTATTGAACCCCTCACGGCGGCCATCCGTCAGAACAATGTCATTGCCATACAAATGGGAAACTCTCCCAAAATCAGTTTTTAATGCAGACAACATTTTGTGATATTTACGGAACCCAATATGTTCTCTACCCCAAGTGTTCAATCTTATATCTAAATTTTCAGCCATCTCAGACCATTCAATAAACTGGTCTAAAACCACGGTGCTACCATTAGATACCTTGGTATTGATATTTCCACCAATCTGTCAGACTGAACACTCGATGGAACAACCGCCCATCTCACCGATTGGCAGGATAGCAGCAGTAAAAAGGACCATACTACGGAAAATAAACGACATATTTTCAATGACCCCAATCCAACCAACAGTAAGCTGGTTCAATACTCTAGACTCTAAAGTCAATATAGTATTATATAGTAATATAATTCTATTGGAAACACAAGAAACCGAGAATTAAAACGTTTCTCTCCTTTACTGCCGTAGCCAACACAGGAAGAGGCCACGAATCGCTGTTCCAATTTCCGTCGACTTAATTAATTATGTTTTGTCAATGCATGCTGTCGTCTGAGGATGTACATGTTTGTTTCTATGTTTATTTGTCTCATCCGTGGCGATTCTCCCCCTTCTGGAGAAGTATTGATGATTAGTTGTTCATAGATCAAACAGGGTCAGATCTTGCTCCAAAGAGGGGGGTTGGTGGCGTCTTGTAGAACAACAACGCTGTGCCCTGGTCATCCCACAGGTCGTCCCCAGGACAGAGTTACTGCAGCATTTGTTGATTAAAGAATGAATAAAGAGGCATCGCAGGTCGAGAATCTGAACTCCACTTGCAGATCAACTCTGTCCTAGATGCAACGGCACAAATACTCTGCCGCATGCCGAGCACGCCGACGGCACAATCTATTTTTTATTAAATTAAAAATCCACTATCGGTCGACCTCTATTTGCAGTGCAATACCCTAGCACAAGTACACATATATACGAGCTGCTATTGGTGATAGACCAGCAATACCCAGGCCAATAGCTGATGTTTGTAATTATTTACAAATACATTTATAAAGTTATAAGTTTATAGATCTGCCCTGAAGAGTAAGTCCTTCAAGTTTTAAAGTTAAAGTGATCAAATTGGCAATGGCATTATCTGACTTATTTCCTGTGTTGAAATAGATTATACAGCCTGTTGACATTCAGAAAACACTGAATCACAGTGGCGGCCTGCTGGCGACAAACCTTCCACTCGCTCTTAAAATAGCTCTGCATTCGTGTTACAGTAGTAGTCTTTGTATGTGCATCGATGGGGCGGGGGTGGTGGAGCATCCGCGGCCTGCTTGTGGTAGGCTGCTCTGGGTAAAAAAGTCAAGGGCCATATTTTAGTCCCAGTCCGTCTCTGGTATCCTCTTTTCCCCAAAATCTGGCCTAGTCATCTCCTCTTGTGAAAAAACGGTCCTTTATACAAAATCATCCAGCGATCCCCGAATAGTCTTCATCAATACTTACCATACCGAGGATTCGGCATGTCCGCCGTTATGGCGAGAGATCCCTCACTTCTCCTCGCTAGGGAGGGACTTTCAGGCTTAAATAGGCAGGTAAGTGGGTGACTTGCTGTCAACTGCCTGGTGCTATTCTCAGGAACGAAGCAGCTGGGAATGATAATGGTGATTAGCAGTAACTTACCCAACTGCACTGTCCGTGGTCCTGCTGTCCCTCCCCAGCACTTTGGGAGCGCTGCGGTTCTCCTGGCAAGCCACGGTGCTCATTGTTTAATTATAGAAAAAATTTTGGGGAAAAACTCAACAAGCTACATGCCACATTAATGGAATGAAGGCTGGTCGCTTCATCGGCGGTGCTTTAAAATAACGCACATCTTCAACTACTTCCAGAAGTTTCCAATGAAGTCTCCATGATTTTCTTTGCAGATAGCTTTCTCCATGTTCGGGGTGTACGTTCTCATCGACGACAAGAATGTACTTGATGCTCAGAAAGTCTTTGTTTCCATGGCGCTCATCAACATCTTAAAGACTCCTCTGAGCCAGCTCCCCTTTGCCATGAGTACAACCATGCAGGTCAGAAAACGTCTATGTGTGCGTCTGTGAATGCATATAAAGTACACGTACATATGTGTAAGACAGGCTTACATGAAGTGCATAATCTGATGGCATACTATTTAATACGCTAAATTGGGGTTTAGTATGTCAGATACCACAGTATGGTCCGGACTATGCAAAAAGCGCGAGGATGACATTCTACATCGGGTAGAATGTCATAGTATACACACACACTGCACTCTGCTCTGGCATATCCCACAATGCATTTTGAGGACAAGACACTGGTAGAAGTTGCGATGCAGTGTCGTCATCGCCCTGCAAAGTGCTGAAAGTAAGCGGCGTGGTCATATGACGATGCATGTCCGACAAGTCGCTGTTCCGATTACTCACATAGGGCCTCATTCACGACCAGTGCGCCACACAGATTTGTGCTTAAATCCCGCATATGCATTGAAGCAAAAATTGGGGAACGACAATATGCTCTGACTTGAAGTTGTTCTTCGTCAGAATCCCGGAAAATGATATTGCCGAACTTCAACTATATAATTAGCAAAATGGAGTAAATATTCATTGATTTATTTCACTTTGCATATCTTGATTTGAGAATGTTTTTTTCTATATGTTAAAGTCTAGGATCCTTAAAGTATCTCCATTGTCAGTTCAAGCCTGTCCATTTACAATGGTTCAGATTCATCAACACACACACATGTTGAAGAACAAATGTGGCCGGTACGCCCGCGTCTTGAATCCGGTGCTGACTTTGCGTATCCAGTTCTTTTGCACAAAGTAAGAACATTTCCACGCACATATTCGTGAATGAGGTCCAAAGAACATATATGTAGCACGCGTTTCATTCAGATTTGCATTTATGTTTTTTTGCAATCAATCTGCTATATACTGTATGTTGCACTGGCCCCTTTAAAAAAGCCTCATAATTTAGATTAATATTTAACACAGTTATGACTTTGAACATCATAGAACGAATATTAGAAACGCTTTAGTGAAACTTTCCCCTGGAATGCAATTTTGTGGATGCTAACATATCCCAGAATACAACCATGTGGCAGTAAATGGTAAATGGACGGTCTGCCTCTACTTAGAGCTTGATGATTCGCGCCCCTAGCCGCTTTTCCACGACGGTTCAGGAACTAATTAAGGAAACATTTAGTCCCAGATCCTTCTGGTTGCTTTCCCTCCGCATCTTGTGGAGATTATGGAAGTGCAGCTGTAGATACCTTATTTCTGAATGAAAACTATAACAACATCAGCACACATAGCAACCAGAAGTTGAAGCAGCCCCGGTATGAACACGGTCTTCGAATCGTTACTGGAAAAGAGACAATCAGCTGTTGGCCAGTATTTAAAAATGACGGTCGGTGTGTTTGACGATTCACTTTTTTTTTGGAGGGGGCGGGAACCATCCAAGTGGAACCCGTTTCGGAACCGTGGAACCGTGGAAAAGGGCCTAGGTTGCCGAGTACCGGGAACAAAGGCGGGTTCCTGAAATGCTTCCTGCAGCGGAACAGCCTGTCTGGTATATAGCGTCGAGCCGACCCGTCACATAAAATGATTACCTGGTGCGATTACGCACGATCTGTACGTAGCCCCATCCCTGCCTCCGCACGATCGACTGATGATCGGTTCACTCGCATGGCGCCGTGGCTCCGAGGGGTAATGACAGCAGGTGTAAGCTGCGAGATAAGTAATGGATTTTTGTGGTGGACTCAGGCCGTCGTCTCCCTGAAACGTCTGGGAAAGTTCCTCTGCCAGGACGAGCTGAAGCCGGACGGTGTGGAGCGCGTGGCCTACAGCCCCGGTAGGTAGATCAACAGAGCACTGTCCTTATCGAAAGGGGTGATTATTCAGAAATAAGTGGCGGCTTCTACCGCTCTACCGATCAGAGCACTGTAATAAAAACATGCTTATTGAAATCGTTCGGATTTCCGTGATCGATCTCGTCTGGGAAGTGCTTACGCCATCTGAGATCCCGTAGAAATTGCTGCAAATCGCTGGTTTCGCTTCTCTCTCCTGCTCCTTGTTGAAAGTGAGTGAAGCTTCATAACTAACTTTCATGTCCTACTCTGAGGTAGGACAAGTTGCATAGACATAGAAATTTAATCGGCTCTGAAAAATAATATTTTTAAGATATTCAATGATTTCTTCAAGTTTGTTTAAAGTCTATAGGGGTTAATGTTAAAATACTCACTTTGTAACGAAGTACAATACTTTGTTAGGAAACAACTCAAGTAAAAGTATAAGTACTACATTTGAGTTCTACTCAATAAAGTGCCATTACAGGTGAAGCATACTCAAGTAGTAACGAGTAATGAGTCCCAAAACAGGAAGCGAAATTGGCTGGAGGTGCCTTTAACTATGTGATGCAGGTATCAGAGTACTGAGCTGCTGGTTTCATCACACGCTCCACGCACCCTCCCCTCCCACCCCAGACGGGGATGTCGTGGTGATGGAAGGTGGCACCTTCGCCTGGTCTAGGGAGGGACCGCCGTGCCTGAGGAGGATCAGCGTGCAAGTGAAGAGGGGTTCCCTGGTGGCCGTGGTGGGCCAGGTGGGCTCGGGCAAGTCCTCCCTTCTCTCGGCGATGCTCGGAGAGACCGAGAGGAGGAGCGGACACGTCTGCGTCAGGGTGAGAATGCTGGGAGAGGAAACCTTCATCGTATGGAAGGAAAATATTGATTTACCTAAATGCGGGAGGTAGAAAGTACTGAAAATGCTCACTTACAATAGTAGTAGATAATAGTAGAGTACAAGTAGAAGCTGTGATGAGGAAAATGACTAGAGTATATAATTAGTTTACTAAACTACTCGAGTAATTACCGGTATGCATTGAGTTACTTTTCTCACCCTGTGTATTTGGGGGAACAAAGTATTTCTGAGGGGACATTTTCTACATTATTTATAAATGGGTTACAGACAAACACAATTATTTTGAATTCAAATAAAAACAAATTGTGCACACGATAGTGCCGACTGCACAATGAACCAAAGCACAGACATGTTGATTGGCTCTGGAAATTAAATTTGTTTTAAGTACTGAATAGTTCTACCCAACAAAGTACTATTACAGGTAAAAACATACTCAAGTACTGCAGTGGGTGTAGCTGTAACTAGTTTCCACCTCTGCTTAAGTATCACCACCGTAGAACCTTGTTTATCTGAACACCACAGAGGTGACTGCCGTTCGCGAGACTTAAAGACGAAGTGACTGTTTGAGCTCCAACAGCAAGTTGGTGCTTATGGAAGCAGCGCTATCACGGGCCCTCGTCGTTTAATCCTGCCGCGTTTTCGGACAGACTAGGAATTGTTTGGTATTTTCGGCCAGGGTTCGGTGGCGTACGTGCCCCAGCAGGCGTGGATCCAGAACGCCACCCTCAAAGACAACATCATCTTCGGCCAGGAGAGGAAGGAAAGCTGGTACCGCCGGGTGGTGGAGGCCTGCGCCCTGCTGCCGGACCTGGAGATCCTGCCCGCTGGGGACGTCACCGAGATCGGAGAAAAGGTGCGTTAAAGAGAAGCGTAGACCGCGACGTAAACCCTTTTAGCCAGTGAGGCCTGAAGGAATAGTTCGAACAAAGTCACTTAGTGACATCCTCACAAGATGGTACCCGACTGAGATTTTAAAGAAGTGAGATCACTTGGGTACCACTTTGGTAATACTCCTGCGGAGTAAGCTTGTGGCTAACAAGAGAGGACATTTACGCAAGACGTAGGTTTGAATCCCTCATCCACAGATGGAGGAGGGATCTCTTCGTGTGCCCTTTTCTTTCCAATTCTTTGCTTGGTGGTATTTCAAAGATCTTTCCTTTAATGTGACAGATGCAGCAGTTTGTTCCCCTTCTTCTGCCTGCAGGGTCTCAACCTGTCTGGGGGTCAGAAGCAGAGGGTGAGCCTGGCCAGGGCCGTTTTCAGGAAGGCCGACGTCTATCTGCTAGATGACCCGCTGTCTGCGGTCGACGCCCACGTCGGCCAGCACATCTTCGATCGGGTCATCGGACCCAAAGGCGTTCTGAAGGACAAGGTGATGACCTGCACATGACCCGAGTAGCTGTAACGTGCACATTTGCTCTCCGGTATTGACGCTTGAGTATTGCGCATCTATTTTGTACCACTGGTTGTCATGGTTTTGCTAATGTTTGATATTCAATTCCCAACCAGCCGCTCATATTCTGTTTGGAGAAAATTTGAGGGGGGAAGCAGAATGGGAAAATAGCTGGAGGTGTTTAAATATTCATGGGTGTGGACGATCTTTTACCGCTCTAGACACGCGTGCTGGTGACCCACGGTCTGAGCTACCTGCCCCAGGCTGACCTGATCCTGGTGATGGTTGAGGGAGAGATCACGGAGATGGGCTCCTACCAGGAGCTGATGGGAAGGAAAGGAGCCTTTGCGGAATTCATACACATCTTTGCTCGGTCTGAAGTCAAAGAAAGCTCCACGCACAAGGACAAGAGTAAGACCTCAGTTTGTGGCCCGTTTGATTAAAAAGAAGGGTTGTCAATGTTAACGCATCAACGCATGCGATGACTGCGCAAAACATGATTCTTTTTCAAAGAATATGCTTAGTCGACACAGGATCCGGTGCTTCCGTAATTCTAAAAAAGTATACATGAAACACTCCGAGACAAGCCAAGCAAGTCCGCCTACAGTGCGGCTGCTGACGTACTCAAAACATAAGCTGCGAGTGCTTGGACGTCTTGAAGCCACCATTCCTTCCCAAAAGAGGACCGCCACTGGCTTTTTCAACGTAGTCAAGTGTGGTACGCACCTGTGCGGACCGTCCACGAGATTGGACCTAAAGTACAAATCCGTCCAGAGGTGAAACCTGTACAACTAAAGCTTTGCCGCTTGCAGCGCGAGATGTTGTCTCCAGAGAACTGACTGAACCGGAAGATCAGGGAATCATCGAAAAGATTGATTCATCTGAACGGGCGTCCCCCGTTGTTGTCGCCAGTAGGAGAAACGGAAATAGCCGCATGTGTCGCTGTCGACCGGCAACGTGCGGCCGCAGCGTATGACCTAGGACCAGGAAGACGTCGTTCTTTGATTTTGAGCGATCGTTTGAATTCGTTTTTCTACAAACTAATTACAAATCACAACAACAAAGCAAACCAAGAAAAACCAATGGGTTAACATGAATTAACATTCTGCTGTATATTATGGGATATTATGGGACAATAGTTTTTCAAGTAGAAACATTTTATTTGTAACTGAGAGACAATTTGACACAAATATTTCACTGTTATTTCAAATGCATTACAGGCACAAGGAAATCTGTATCCCGCCTCAGTATGACTGACTTCTCCATCGACCTGTCTCAGGAGCAGCTCATCAGGTACGAAAACCTACAGTGCACGCAGGCTAACCTGGAAGACAGACGTCACTTATGGCAAGGAGAGACCAAAAGAGATTCAAAGGGCTTAGAAAAGACGCCGTCACACATTTAGTCTTTCGTCAATCCCAGTAGTGCACACACTATAGGATTCGGCAAGAATGGTTGATCACAGGGGATCACGCATCTTGGGATTACCCACAATAGACCGAAGACAAACCAGCCCGATATTCTCACAATAATATAAGATATGACGTCTGTCTGTAAAGGGAGAGCACTCTTAACCCTTAACAAGAAATTTCCTCATGATTCTCTTAAAATCTTGAAAATCTATCCTGGACGTGAAAGTCCCAGCTAAAGTCCTTTGGTGTGTGCAAGGCATTAGTCATCAAGTCACTTCGGATTCAAAGCGATTTCTTCCGTTTCTTGTCCTTATAGAAGAGAATTTACTTTCGGGAAGTCTGGGCATGAAATTTATGAGCATCTGAGGAAATCACATTCGATTTTTAGCAGACGCTTTTGTGTAAAGCGACTTACAATAAGTGCATATTCAAACCAACCGAATATGACTAGGAATATGTAGCATTAGTAGATAGATAGAGATCCTTATCGACAGGTCAGTGCAGTGGGGGTCAATCTGTAATCCGAAGAGGTCGGTCTTCAGGCTGTGATGAGCGACTTCTGTCTAGTTAGCGACGGTGCAGCGAGGCCCGCAAGGGAACCTGACCTTTCATTGCAGGTCACAAGTGATTGGAGGGGCAGCTTGGCCGTGATGTTGTCGAGGGAAAACCTGCAAATCTTGTCTTACAGCTGTGACATGAGCAGCGCCGGTGTCCAGACCGTGGAGGCCGTCTCGGACGCTGAGCGGCAGCAGGACTCGGAAGAATCGGGTAAACTAACCGACGCCGACAAGGCTCACACCGGAAGGGTGGGTACTGCTTTCTCCGAACCTCACACACGAGCTCGAACCGCGACGCGACTCCGGCGAATAGCCAGTATTGGTGGTTTACAAGATAGCTTTACAGAAATAAATGATTTAATCCGAGCTCATACAAAAGCTGAACACAATACATTTACAAATCTTAAATAACGTCAGAGGTCCAGAACAATTCCAGCTAAATGCAGCCGCATCAAAGTGTCCATAACTCCATCATTTCATCCATAACTTCTCGAGAACTATTACGCGGCGATATGCAACAGTGCAGTTTTTGCTGCTATAAGGAAGTCTGATTTCGGTCCGGGAT
>OMKR01062440.1:0-15935 GCA_900302355.1 Cyttopsis rosea
AGGTTTTTTTTCTTAGATACTTTATCCATCCCCAAAGGGAAATTGAACCAGAAAGATGAACCTAAGGATGAGAAAAAAAATGGTAATGTACGATAAACCTAATCATACACAAGGCTCTAGGGCAGGCATGGCCAAACCACGGCCTGCGGGCCAACTGCGGCCCGCTGCCTGTTTTTAAGTGGCCCGGCGTGAATTTACAAAATAAAATGGAATATGGCCGTGAGAACATAGTCTCTAAAATTGCACTGTATGTACATTGCACTTCTTAGTTGTTTTTTTGTTATTTCTTATAGTTATTTTGATAGAAAAATAATTTTTGATGGCACAGGGGTTTTATGGTCTAAAAACACTGTTTTTCTTGCAGTGTAACTGATTGGAAACTTGTATTAATATTGTTTGTCCCATGACTCCTTATAGTTTTCTGTATGTAGCCCACAACCAAAACAGTTTGGCCAGCCCTGCTCTAGGGCATTGAATTTATCTCAAAAGGAAAAAAGCTAAAAAATAAAACTATGCTACAAATTTCCCCCCCTTGACTGTGTCCACCGACTGCCAAAAGAAATGCGTGTTCAACTTACTGGAGACTCCACATCGCCTGTAGGTGAGACAAAAAATTCCTAACCCCCTGTTTTGACATGGAATTGCTTGCAGTAAGTTAGGGAAAGTTCTCAGTTTCTGTAAAGTTACTGTAATCGTATCCACCAAGTCACTTACGAATGGTGACACAAAGGCCGTCTTTGAGAAATAATTATTATTTTTGTTCAGCGTCTGTTAAGGGGATGATGAGGATGATGATCCTCATCATCCTTGAAAAAAAAACCCAATAATGTCAACACCAAGACTTTAATACAGAAAATGACAGAGTCCAAGGTTTCCTTGAAGTTTTTTAATAATTTTTTGTCAGCCCTGAAACTTCCTGAAACTTTGCCTCACTTTGACATTTTGACAATCGCCCTTGTCAACAATAATTGGAAAACTGTATTTTTTAAATGATAGATAGATAGATAGATAGATAGATAGATAGATAGATAGATAGATAGATAGATAGATAGATAGATAATGTACAATAAACCTAATGATAAGCATTAAATATTCGCCTAAAATTTGACAACAACATGTAACCAAATGTAACCTTTTTAACATGCGATTATACATATTATTATGCATATTATTATTATTATTATTATTATTATTATTATTAGTTGTATTTTATTTCATTTGTTTTCTCTTCTCTTAATGCTTGAATTGTGTTATATGTGGGATGGGATGTAGCGGTGGGAAGTTGGACTAAAATTTGTAAAAATGTACTCTCATCGCTGATTGTATTCTACCTGGTCACAGAAGAAATGCAACAAGGTTCAAGGTTTATTCATCTCTCAGAAAAATGATGACTTGGCCAAAAGTCCAGGAGGGACTCTTAAGTACAAGAAATAGTTCTCTAATGTTGTTTTCCTCTTTGGTTTAGCCGCCGATAAAAAAAAATAAAAAAATATGAAGGCTGGAATACTCCAACGGCTGCTTTCATACAAGGCTTGGTAGGTTGGTCACAGCAGATAGGATTGCTGGTTTGTAAACTTCTCTGTCAGGAGACTTTTGAACTCAAAGCAGACTTACGCAAAACACCGATTTGAAAAATCCACAGGGAACTGTCGGCGGATCCAGCATCCACAGTTGGTTAAGCGCCGATTCAACTCGTCAAAGTCGCCTCCGAGGAACAGGCTCTTAGATTTGACGGATGGCGAAAGGCGGAGCATGCTTTTGCGGTTGGAATTGCGGCCGCGACGTGGGTCAAGCACGACCGTGAGCGAGTGTAACGTTACGCCGAGACTCGACGTGCAGGTCCGCGGTCGCGTTGGACGTCAGGAAGGTCTGGCGGAGGGTAGAGTTTTCCATGGTCTGGGTTTCCATTTGGTGGCTGCACATTCAACGTCAGAAGTGAAACTGAGACACAAGTGTCTAGTCCAAGTATATACAAGGATTTTTCTTTTCATTACTGCATATCATTTCAGATTTTTCTCCAAAATCTACAAAGGGTTCAAAGGACAGAATTTGTTTTGTGTGTCTTATGGGACAGTTTTCATTGCATGGAAAACAGATCAAGCGATAAGCAGATTCCTTCTAGTGTTTAATGATGACCAGCCGGTATCAACCCCCAGTCAGAGAAAACATCTAATGATCCAACCATTATACCATTCGATGGCACATTTCAACAAACCACTTGCTACTCGTAATATCACATCATATATATACTGTATATACGCAACTTCCCCCCCACCCGGGATCAATAAAGTGTCTTATTTTAATTCGGTGCGGACCTTACAGTGGGTTGTATGTTCATTTTTCCCTGTCGGAGGGTGAACCCCCTGGGTCAGTGCTAATGGGTTGAAACCACAGACAGCTGTGTGTCAGCTAAGGAAGGTGTCCGGTGCTTGTCAGATTAGTACCTTTTCCACATGGGACCACTGACCGGTGCCAAGTATGCCGGTCCACTATCAGTGGTTACAAAAACAAAAAAGCAGGGGTCCAAGCAAGTCCACAATGGTTGGATAAGTGTCTTCAAGTGGTGCTCCGACTGGTGTGACTTGCTCCATGTTTTTAGCCGGTGTCATTCACAAGGGCCAAAACTCAGAGGCACTGCAAACGCAAGGTCTGGTTGTATTTATACGTGCGCTCTTGGGTTCCTGTGGAGTGTGGAGGTACTACACCCGAATAGTAGAGGACAAATATGATCTGGTTAGCAATAAACAACCACAACAATTGCAAGCTCAAATCGTAGGCGTCGGCGTTATGTACTTATGTGGGGTGCGTTTCGGCTCTTAGTCTGGAGTGTTACATTGTCTGTCTCCAGCGTCTTGCCCTCCCAATGCATTGTGCAATATGCTCGCCAGTGTACAGTAGCAGTGTTTGCATACTACAATATTTCACCAGATGTAGGACGTCATCCAGGGTACTTTTACTGTACTATTTGATGCATGCCATGGTTTCGGACATATTAAAAACATTGACATACTAATTTGGTGGCGCACTAAATAGTACGCTAGTATGCCATTTCAGAAGCGGGGGTCACTGTTAAATTGTCAAATTCGATTGAAATTTAAATGATTTCCAATTGGATGGACGTTTATCTGTTTGTCTCATAGGCGTCAATATTTGTCATCGACAACCACGTTTTACACACAAGATTGCTCGTCTTCCCTAATTTCTCTAAAAATTGCATGTACAGACTCACATAACAAAGTAAACATTTATGCAAATGCACATCCCTCCTTTAAATCAAGATCACACCACAAACCATCTGTCCACCAGATATAAATAAAAGCATGTGTGTTCACGTCAATATGTATATGGAATTCCTCCATATGTTTGTAGCTGGAACAGCCGGCATTCCTGTAGTTTTAGTTCAAACACATTTCTGTCGCCTTTTAAGGAGTTACAGTATGGCTAACAATTCCTAGGAGGCCTGTGTCTATAATCAATTATAATCATTCTTAGAATAAATCGTTACCCCCATCATAATGCAGTTTAAAACTGACATTAATTATGCAGCTCAGCATTAATCACGATATTTCTGCCAAATTAATTGAATCAGTGGTAATTTGAAGCATTGTTAAATACTGCCGTTTGCCCTGAGAATCATCTCCCCAATCTATTTAAGGTAAGAATCAAAATGTAGTATAATGACACATCGTGATCACTGAAATGATCCCTTATGAAAATATCCCTTATGTAAAATCCCCTTTTCAAAATGTAAGTGTCTAAAGAGACATCACATCTGATGCTGTAAATTAGTACTTGAATTATCCCGATGAATTAACTGTCAGCGGTCCGACACTATTCAGTGGTGGTTCATGCACTATGTACAATACACCTTTATCGTCCCCTTTCAGGATTTACTTTACCCATGATGACGTTTGCCTGCGGATCCACCAAGGTGAAGACTGTAGACCGTCGCAATTCTTCCAGACACGAAAGGTGCGTGCGGTTCCTGCTTTTCTTTGCCCCATTGGACTGCATTTCAGCACAATGGGAAGCTATTGAGATGGTTTCTCAATAGTAAAGTGTTCAGTGAGGTTGTGCTGTGGACAGTTATAAATGATGGGGAACAACCATAGACTGTGGCATCGCCCGTTGGTTTCTGAAGAGATGATTTGAAGCCTTCAGGTTGGCTGTACATTCGCCACCATCTTGACAGGATGAAGCCAGACCGAAACCAGACCAGTCAGATATACACATTTTTAAGCCTTAATATCTTCTGGAACAGTGATTTTCAAAATCACAACCAAGATACCCATAAGAAGAAGTAAACTTAGATATTGAGACGCTAAAGTAGAAGAAAACATTTTCTTTTTCTTTTTCTATTGACTTCCGTTCAATCGGAGGTTTCCTGCTGAACTGCAGTTTAAGCCACTTCTTTAAAACACTTGGAACTCACATTTTAATAATTTCTGGGTTGAAAATCCTATCCTTTAACATAGATAATGGAAGTAAAAGTTGTATGGATTTTATTACATTTTTTACTGAAAATGTAATTATTTTCAGTTTTATTCATTAGATAGCATAATAGTCATTGGAGAACAGGTGTTGTGTGCCCTTCTAATCTGCGTTGTAACTTCTCTTTTCTGAAATTTTGGCGAAATGAAAACAGAGCTATAAATGAATCGTACTATTTGTAATACCTACGACAGGTTTGCCGATGGACCATCAGCCGAGTCACCAGCTGCGTGTCCGGGCTTCTTTGCAGCCGTGAATGTTTACGTGTTGGTCACCTCGGCGACCCCGCTTACAGCGTTCCTGCACAAGAACACCGTGGCCAACACCAACGGCCAGCTCAGTGCGCAGACCACACAGGTAGATTTCCCAGAAACCTTTTGTCGTGGGTTGTATCCTCTTTTTTAATGGTGGGGCTCCTTAGAATGCGATCATTAGGAGAATTAATGAAAGTGTAAAATTGTAAGGAAATCCTTGGGGGTGCTGCACCGGCAAGCCCCCCCTTAGTGCAGATTGGGATTTGAAAATAATGGAAATTGTCTCCGGGGGGCGCAGCGTCACGCATTACGTTATGCGTCTCCCCGTGATGGGGTCTCCCTGTGATGCGTAACGTAACAGGGTCTCTACGGTTGCTTTCTGTGTTTTTTGCGCTGGTTTAGACACACTAGAAATGTCTGCCGGTCCATCTGGAGGCCTGTGAGGCTGGAAAAATAGCTCTACTTGGAGTTTGAGTGTCTTGTGTTTCTTACATGTCTCAAGCTCTAAATCTAAAAGACGTTTCTAAGTCAAGCGACTAGCGGAAAGTTGGCTGAAATCCACTGATACTCTGAGTTGCACTGACTCCAAGGGAGGGAGGGGATGAAGCAGTGAGGTTGGGATCAATTATAGAGCCCAACTAAAATGTTGGGCTCTAGATCAGCAATGACGATGGTATAAAGCCCAGTATCTCAATCTCAAGGCTAAATTTGTTCTTGTTCTACAGCTGTTCTACCTAGCATCCCTATCTCATATCAAGGCCCCCATCTATCTATCTATCTATCTATCTATCTATCTATCTATCTATCTATCTATCTATCTATCTATCTATCTATCTATCTATCTAAATAGCGTGCTAGTATGCAACTTCGGGTGCAGTGCTTGTTTTTAGGAAGAGTGAGTCAAACTATAAGAACAAACTGAGTCTACACAAAAAAAAGGTCAAAATAGAAGAAAAAAATACATTTAGAAAGAAAAGATTTCTGAATGAAGCTGCAGTAAATGAAGAAATTGCGTAAAACAAGAAAGAAAGAAATTAAATGTCTTGATCCTGCAATGATAATGCTTGTTGTCCCGGAGACTATTCAGGCTCCTTTAAACCGCTATTAATAACCCTCAGTGTTTGTGCATGTCTGTGTGTGTTAGTGTGTGTGTGTGTGTGTGTGTGTGTGTGTGTGTGTGTCGTGGGTTGGATGAGTTGCCAAGGGTTCCACATGCTTCATATTTGGGGACTGAAACAGATTGTTACTGTGCGGCTTATTCTGAATTGAATCAGCGCTCAGCAAGTGGAATGTAATCTGATTTAAACACCTAAACACATACATAGGAGACTTCAAACTCGGAACCTTCTTTAAAAGTTCTAGCGACAGTATCTCGAGTTTCTACGATTTCATTTCCGTACTTGGAAAAAGAAATGTTATGGTGAATGTAAACGTAGACGTGTCGTTTAATGGAAAAGTACTTTGAAATAAAAACTGGCGTGTAGGGTTCCTAGCATGTTAATCTGTACTTCAGGAGGGAATACATTCGGTTAACAGACAAAAACAAACTATATTTGGAAATAGAAATGTTTGAGATCTAGCTTTGTTCTAGTGCCACCTGCTGTGGAGAAAGGATAAAACTCTCTCTCTCTCTCTCTCCTCCAGCTCAGAACTTTCCTCCTGAAGCACCTTGGTCCAGCCTCGTCACATGAGGCCTTGGGACACATGAAGGAGATCATCGGTCGGTTGTTGAAGGCTGCAGTGGGGACTATGGAGGAGAGCCAATCTCCAAAGAGGTGCTGTACACTGCAAAGTACCAGTCTGAAAACATAAGTAACCCACCCAAGGTTTTCTTAAAATTCTTCATTCAATTGCAAAAATCTTGGCCATCTTGTATTTAACATCTTTCCTCAATTAAAGAATGTCCTTAAAGAATACAATGTCTTATAAGATATAAGATTTCTGTCTTTTTTCTTTCTTTCTTGTTTTATGCAATTCCATCATTTTGCTTCATTCTGAAATCTCTTTCTTTCTAAATTTATTATTTTCTTCTCTTTTGACCTTTTTTTGTGTCGACTCACTTGACATCGTCTCTCACCGCCTCAGTTTGTTCTTTAAAACCATAGTTTGTCTCACTCTTCCTAAATACAAGCACAAAGTTGCATACTAGCACACTATGTAGATAGATACATACATACTACATACATACATACACACACATACATACATACTTTCTTTCTTTCTTCGTCCCTGGGGGGAAATTGCACCTTGGTGTAAAGCACTTTAGAGCAGCAAAATTGCTTTTTCTATTTTAAAGTGCTTTCTAAATAAAGATTGATTTGATTTGATTTGATCCCCGGAGGGAAATTGCCAGTGTCACAGCAGCTTACTTAAAAAATAATAGGCAATCAAAATAAAGAAATAAGAATAAAAATGACAATATACAGTAAACCAATAAATACAACCTAAAAAGTAACAAAAAAATATATGAAAAATGCAATAAATATACAATAAATCTATACACTAAGTAGATGACAGATACATTTTCATGGACAATAAACCAAAAAAATTAACAAGAACTTATGATCCCCCGAACACCCTCCTGATTACATCCTTCTCCGTTTCCCTCCTTCACTGCCTTAGCTAACACAGGAAAAGGTCACGTGCCCAATTGCTGTTCCAATTTTTGTCAATTTAATTCATTATGTTTTGTCAATACATGTTGTCGTCTGAGGTTTTTGTGTTTATGTTCTTCCATGTACATGTTTGTTTCTATGTTTATTTGTCTCACCCGTGGGGATTCTCCCTCCTGGAGAAGTATTGATGATTAGTTGTTTATAGATCAAAACATGGTCAGATCGTGCTCCAAAGAGGGGGATTGGCGGCGGTCTTGTGTAACAAAAATGCTGTGCTCTTGTCATCCCACAGGTCATCCCCAGGACAGAGTTATTGCAAATAGTTCTTGATGATTATAGAATGAATAAAGAGTGACATTGCAGGTCGAGAATTTGAACTCCACTTGCAGATTAAATCTGTCCTAGATGCAATGGCACAAATACTCTGTGTTGTATGCCAAGCAGGCTGACAGCACAGGTAAATAAAAAAATAAAAAAATAAAAACAACCAATAACTAATGAAATTAACCTAACAATGAACTAAAATAATTAACCTAAAGATAAACAACAAACAGTAAAAATGTGGTAATGTGCAATAAATCTAATATAGACCTAAAAATTGTCAAAAAACTTGTCGAATCAAATTGTCGAAAATACGCCTAAAATTTAAACAGTAAGTACAATACACCAAGTTACAGTAACAGTTACAGTACCAGTAACACCAAGTTAGTATGTGCGTGTTTTTAGTGTGTCCGAAACCAAAGTAAGCATCAAATAGTATGTGAACGGTACCAGGATGACATATTCCATCTGGTGAAATATCGCAGTATGTCTGAGAAGCCATCGATATTTTTACTCACATTAGTACACACATGTAGTATGTACAGTCGTATGCATCATGTGAATTGTCCATTTTCTGTCTGGCAGGTGTCTGCTGTGCTACCAGCTGCTGACCTTCACTCTCCACTTCACTGGCTCTCTGCTCCCCAGTGTCGTCAAGGTAAGAAATTACATAACTTGTGTTATATATTGAGGGTTTACATGTTTGACATGTTTCGTTGTTGTTTATTAATAACATCCCCATTAGTTTGCGCCCTGACAACCAGTTAGTCTCCCTGGGGTCCAGGACAACGTTACATTAGGACATAGAGTGTCACATAAAAACTGACAGACACGTGAGAAAACAATAATGAACCAAAAGTTAAACAACAAGAAAGAGAGTGAAACAGTTAAACCTGCAAAGACAAACAAAAGACTAGACTGCCGCCACAAAATCAAGATGACACATGCTTTTTAAAGAGACCCTTTGGGTGTGGGGAGGGTTTACAAAGTGAGATTAGATGCTTAGATTGGAAGGAAAACAAGACAATATTTTTTGTCAATGTGGCTTTTGTTCTGAGTGTGCGATTTTAAGGCTTAAAAGTTGTTGCAAAAAGAGCACATTTGTGGCAGTGCAAAACAGTTAATGAATACTATCTGACAATATTGCGAGTTTCCCATTTTCAAAAACGAAATTTAACATCTAATGCCCCTAATTGGATAGTAGGTTGACAGGAAGAAGCGGTACAACTTCCTGTTCCAAGTCTCTTGCGTTAGCGCAGATGTAACCAAAAGCGCTGATTTGTGGTGCAGGAGTCAATAAAAACCTGAAAATATTTTTTATTTTGTACAACGTATAAAGATTGTCTGACAATATTGCAATATTCCCATTTTCAAAAAGGAAATTCAACATGTTTTTCTTAAAAGGCTAAAAAACGTTTGCCCCATTGGACTACATTCAACACCATGCTAATATGTATGGGACTTCTTGCACTTCGAAGGCATGTAGATTCATATCATAAGTTCAGAGAGCTCCCAAACTTGCCATACTTGACAGGATGTATCTCCACATACAAAACACAGCAGATGTTAATAGCTTGATGTATGTTTGATATATAGATTCATGAAAACAGACTTATAAAGACTTTTAGTAGGTGATAAGTATAAGTAGGCGATTTTTTAAATGCACTCATATATATTTTTTTATCTCTTCCATAATTTGTCATAGAACGTCCAATGTATTCACTTCAACATCTACAACAAAAAGGGGACTGAGCCTGTGTTTTCTGCTAATCAAATGTGTGTACAGAAGTGAAATATCCATTAGAGGGCAGCATATTCTCAAAAAACTGGTTGAAGCGCCCAGACCCAGCACACAGGATTTCCACATTCTTTCAATCCTTCCATTTCTTCTCTCTTCTATTTTTTTTTTTTTTTTTTTTTTTACAGATTGACACGGACCTGAGTTTTTCCGGGCTGAGCGACTTGGCGTTCGAGGGCCAGATCGCAAGAGAGCTCATCCTGGAGGACACACTGCGCTTTCTGCTGCCCGTGCACAGGCGGCGCGACCAGACAGCTCAGGTCAGACCATACCTGCTGCCGGTGGAAAACCAGACATATTTTTCAGTGATGCATTTCAAAAGAAAATGTATGCAATACATCTTTGACACCGTTATTAGGGAGTTTACACTGACCATCTACACTGTCAGTTTACACTGACCTCATCTGGACACGCCGATTCCATTTAGTCCATTTAGTCCAAATTTATATCATTTTTGAGCATCCAGAATTTCTACAATTGACAGAGACATAATTGGCGATTTTTACAAAAAAATATTTTTGGGCCTGATATACACATGTGAACAAATTTCGACGTTTAGAGAGGCACCATCAGTAATGTTGGCAACCCTAATCTTAAATGTAAATCTATGTAAAGCGACAATTATGGCCAGCAAATGGCCTTTAGGTTAATGGAACTTTAAAGCTGCATTGAGCCGCATTGCTATGGACATCTTTTCAATGTATTTTCAGAATCAGAATCAGAATCAGTTTATTTATTGGTTTATTTACATATACAAGGAATTTGTCATGAGGTTTGGTGCGTTTCGCTACAGAAGATTAGCATTAAAAAAAAGATGCTTAACAGTCAGAAAAAATGGAGAATCAAATAATAATAAAATAAAATAGAATAAAAGAAGTAGAAATAAAATTTAAAATTAAAATTGCCAAATATTCACAGATAGCCCAAACATTATTTGGGCTATTTGTGAATATTCTTGGCAAAAATAATCAAATATATAGAAATATCAAATATACAGAATATACAAAATGCAATACTATGCACAGAATATGGGTTATGGGTATATATGGTATAAATTATAAATATAAATCGCTGTATAGCTTTCTAACAATAATCAAATAATTTCAATAATCATTTAAACAATAATCAATGTCTTTTCAACGAAAATAATTTTCAACGGGAAGTCAAAAAAAGACACATGAATGGCACATGTAATATAGACAGGGAGCATTGACGTTTGTCGGCATTGCTGTTGTCAAAATTGTCAATGTGTCAAAACCCTCTCTCTGGCTTCTCCGTTCAGGATGGCGGCTGTGAGGGGACACACAACTTGTGTTTGCCGGAGAACCAGCTGCTCCTCCTGCTCCAGTTCCAAAGACAGCTGAGGACACCGGGACCCTTTGAACTGGTAACAAAAAAAGGACCCGCGACAAAATAAATTCTCTTTCACATCTTGTTTAACCACAAAACATGACTACAATGTTTTTTGATTAATTATTGATGAAAAGACTATACAAGGCAGCCGTTAGGGTTAGTCTTCGACCGCTTTGACCACTACTGCTGCTTGTAATACTTCGGCTACTGCTTCTACTGTAGCTGTCCCCGCTCTCTAGTTATCTAAAACAAGGTAAAAATATATTCATTCTGAGAGAGTTTCACAGTCGGCACAAAGAGGCGGTCGGGCAGCCAGAATTTACCGTCGAGCCCACCTGAAAGAGATCTACTCCTTGGTTTAGACAAATACCTATACGATGGATCCAGTGAACAGTGCCAAATCTGTAACTCCAAATTCAAACCTGTCTCAGCAATATCCATCATCTGTCTACCATCTGGCCATTGTCTACCCAGGCCTTATTAAATGTTGGTTCCTTTCATTTATACCTGTTCCTAACACAGTGCTTACCACTGATTTTACATGTATTTTAAAGCATGAATCATTGTCCCATTGCATTGTATTTAAGCACAGTGAGAACTCGCGGCTAAGAGTGCGTCCGACACAAAACCGACCTATGCTTTGTAGTTCTGCATGATAGGTTCCGCATTGTAATTATATCGTGAAAGTGAAAAAAAAACATACGTATGAAATGTATATATTTGAATTACCTTGTCTGAATATATGTGTTTATTGCTATCAATGAAATTGTCAACTTGCCTGTTTTCAATGTCAATCGCATGTGCATAAATTAGAAACAAATTTAAGTCGAGATATATACTGTATATATGTATATATAGAGATATATAAAAAATATATACAGTATATCATATTTAATATATATATTTCTTATATACATAACACATTATTAAAATTATTTATATATACAGTATATAAGATATTATTCTTATTATTAAAATATAAAAACATATTTATTGTTTTTTTTATACAATATTACAATATTTTCTTATTTACGCGAACGCAGTTGACTGACCGATTGATGAAGGAGCTGCGTTCTCTGTGTAAAAGGTAGAGAATCACCTTTCAAAATAAACGATACAGTATATGTCATTTTCAGCCTTATGTGACTCAGCCCTTAACTGTGACACAAATTGAGTTGGTGTCGGCTTCGTATCAGGGCGCGCATGTATTTCAAGGGCACACAATTTAGTATTAGTGGAACGTGTAGATAATTTTCTTTAGGTCAGTTTATGTGGAAAGGGAACTATTATAAATTATAAATTATAACATTATAAATTACGTGTTTATGCATTTAGTAGTACACTTGGTAGTATACTACTGTCTTTATTGTAGTATATTCAGCATGACCTTGTTTAGTAATCATGTGTTAAAATATTAAAATATTGTTGAAATATTGTTCCATCAGTAATTTGACGCTATCGTGGGTTATTTCCGCCGAATTCTAGCGACCTTTAGGCAATCCGCCCCAGGTGATTTATGGATATTGTCTGGTTTCTAGAACAAACTTGGCAAAAGGTGGCCTGTATTTCAGCTCCTCCCAAGACTGCGATCCTCCCTGCCTGATTGGTCCGAGGTTGTTCAAAAACTCCCTGGTCCATCTTACAGCTTGTGTTTAATGGAACTGCATGTTGAACATGAAGGACCCAAACACCGTTGACAGGGGCAGGGTCACAACGTAGCTTCAATGTAACTTCAACGTGAGCGGCGCTGGTGAGGGGAAGATAAAACACTGACCACGCTCACCTTTTCTTGTAGCTGTATCCCAGTGCTGCATCAGAGGGTTGGCCCCATCCCCACCAGCGGCTCCTCTCCGAAAACAGCTCCTTTGCAGACGACACCAGGGGCGGCACCCATCTCCCAACGCTTCTGCTCAGACTTGGCCTGTACTACAAGCTGCACAGGAACCACACTTATAGGCAAGGGACCCTGGACCCAGTCCCAAACCCCCCCAAGCTCTAGCCCAACACTCGATTTTAAAAGTATAAGTGAAATACCAGTGACACTGGGGAGAGAAGGGCTGAAGTGGGAGCAGATAATACTACCAGGTTTGGGACCCACTGACCCTGCGTCTGAAATGGCATACTACACACTATGTACTAACTGATTGTCCAGTATGCGAGTAAAAGGAAAGATCTCTTTGCGGACAACATCGCCATAGAAACCTTTACCGGTGTCTTGCCTTCACAATGCATTGTGGGATACACTTGCCAGCATAGTGTGCAGTATTTGCATACCATGATATTTCACCGGACGTAGAATGCCGTCCTGATACTTTTCACATACTATTTGAGCATGCTATGGTTTCAGACCTACAAACACCAACTTGCTTTACTAACTAGTATGCTACTATTCTATTTAGGATGCAGGGCTTGCATTTCACGGACACGGAACGCCATTTTCATTTTCCAGCCATCCCTGTATTTGCAGCAACATTGTTTAACAGATACATTGCTCAGAAAGCTCAATAAAAGAGGCATACTTTTAATGGCACTTGATACATACATTGGATAGTATGAGATTTATAGACTTAAAGCCATATTTAAGTAATCGTTCATAATTACACAAGCATGCACATTCGCATTGGTGTAAAGTGGATTTATCGTCTGCCATGCCCCTTTTTTCAACCACCTCAACTCTCAATGCATGCTTGAGTCTTGAGTCAAACCCCTCGGGTTTGATGAACTCGGTTTTTTTATTTGAAATGTAAGAGAGGTAATCAGAGCAAACCGTTATAGGAACAAATTCTAAATGCACAGATTTGAAAATAGTGCAAAGGGTTCGGGGCTAAGGACAGTTTGGGATGTGGGAATTGTCGACCAACATTAGACAGAGATAGAAAACTCACTTGTAGTTTTGACTCTCTCTCTCTCTTATGATCATAAATACATTTTGTTCTCCCTTCTTCCCACAGAAGTGACGGCAGCGATCAGCGGCCAGGCCAAGACTCGGACAGTGGCCACAGTTCTGAAGGTGAGAGGTCACTCCCACACCTCCCACACCTGTACCACTATCCCTCCCAGCACCCCGTACCCAACAGGTTGACAAGAAAACTGCACAGATTTTCCGTTCCTAAATCCTCTGACTCGCTTTAACGACTCGCTCAGTTGTGGTGGATCTCTGCTGAACACAATTTGGAGCGATTGTAGTGGTTCGCCAGTTGCGTCCTCGACACCGGGGGCGCCAGCCGATGCGGCCGATACCGCTGGAGTCTTCTTAATTGAACTTGTGTTGCACACATGTTCGAATTGGAGTTTTTTGCCGAATCCCTTTGTGTATGCGATCCTCTCAGAGATCTTAGCGGGTCTTCTTGGGACACCGACCATGGACATGCACGGGTTCGGGTCCGTGTTTTATTACGGCCAATTAGATTCGGCTGGCATTTGGGTTGCCTCGGGTCCCGGGTCTGAGTGTCATTATGTGTAATACCCGAGTGGATCCAAAGGGCTTTACAAAAATGGTGCAAGAGTCAGATTACGAGGGAAAACATTAAGTGCAGAGGAGTCAGAGCTCTGCATGCCTCTCGCCTCTCCATATGTCCAGATCTTTCTATTCTAGCCTTTTCGATTTAATCCAACATTGACATGCTATGAAAACAAGAGCATTTTAGGAGCAATTTTAATCATTGGGTCAATTCGGAACCAGAAAATACCTTGGGATCCGGGTCTCACCCCCCTCGGACATGCATCATGTCGTTCCCTTCTTTCCCAGGACCAGACGAGTTTGGGTCGAAATTGTAGAGACCTTTGAAGACCTCTAGTTCCTCTGTCTCTACTGTGTATGTGTCATGATGTGTACTTTTTGCGCATGTCCAGAACGCTGCGTGGACCCACGCCTCCGCCAGCTGTACACGGACCCCCCGCTGACTCTGGTGCCCCACTTCAGCCCCCTGGTGAAGGAGTACCGCACCGAGGTACCCTTTGAGACGTTGGCGGTGAGGTTCAGGCCGGAGCCAGTCCACCCCACCTGCCATGTCAAGATATACTACCCCACTGGACCTAGGTTAGGTCAGCTCGCTCCTGGGTGGAAATTATTTCAGGGAACTCTGACACACACACACACACACACACACACACACACACACACACACACACACACACACACACACACACACACACTTTGTCAAGCCATCCAAACCTGCATTTCCCTCAAGGGGATCCAATGTGATCATCTAATTTAATGTAATATTTACAAAATAAATATATAATATTTGATCTCATCTATTATAATCCTGTCTCAAGTTTGTTTTACATCCATCACATGTAAATTGAGTGGTGACAAGTCAATTTCATCATTTCATGTGGATACATGTAGGTAGTGGACAGTGAGACCTGTTGGTAGTGGACAAGGAAGTAAGTAGGTAACAGACACTGAGACATAGATAATGGTAGTGCTTGAAGTGGAAAAATATTTGGTGTTTCTAATCCACCTGAACCAGAGAGGGCGGGCAGCAGCCTTTAACAACGATGACACCTGAACTGGTGCAATAGATAATGAGTGAAACCAGCTGTTTCGACCAAAAAGGTGCGAAACAAAGCGCAAACACCAATGCCCGCGATTTCCATATATGGTCAATGATGTCACGGAGACACAGAGCCGAAGCTCGCAAGTTAAAAAAAAGTGCGCTCCGACTCAATAAAATATTATGTATTTTACAATATGTCCACTTGATATGTCCACTTGAGTAAATTGTACCATAGCTTCTGAGAAGTGCCGATAAGCAAGAAAATGTCCGCCAAAGAGTCAAATGTAGAAGTCCCGTTACTGTGTATCGGTGAGTACTGGCCCACTTTGAGCACTTGGTAATGTGCACTGAGACAGGTGGGTAGGGGACAGTTAGACATGTAGGCAATGGATAGAGAGACATGTGGTTAGTGAGACATGTAAGTAGTGGACAGTCAGACATGTGGACACTGGACAGTGAGACATGTAGGTAGTGGACAGTGAGACATTGAGACATGTAGGTATACAATTAAATTAACACTATCTGCTATTTCATAAATTTTCACTGCAGCTTTCAAATTTGTCAGTTGCAATACAAAGTGCCCTCTTTTCCAGTCGCTTGT
>OMKR01062441.1:0-14276 GCA_900302355.1 Cyttopsis rosea
CAGGTTGGAGTTTGTCAATCATCATTAACTTGACTTTTGCTTAATGCAGCTTTAAGTAGGCAAAGAATCGCCTTGTGAGTAAAAAGGTATTGCGGTGTCCCCATCATTATTATTTAATCAATTGAGATGAGTACAACCCACTGATTGCATATTAAAGTATAATTGTGAATGTTAAGCAATAATCCTTTTAGACTTCACCGCACCGCTGCTCTCATGACTCTACCGGAATATCTCCTAATCACGCTCAGCTCTCCGTCCCAGAATGCTGCCAGCTCCCTGATGCCCACCGATAGCGTTTGCCAGGCTCCAAAACGGCTTTGCTACGGTTCAGGCAGGAGACTTTGCAAATGGATTAAGGTGTAACACACAAATCCCCCTAAAGTTCGGTAATGTTGCGCCTCTCTACATTCACTCTTTGCGCACATATTAATAGACAAGGCTTGATTGAGACGCTTGCTCTCTCCTATCCACGATGACGTTAAATCCGCAGTGGTACCAGGGAGTGGTACACGGTCATAAAGTTTTGCAGCAGAGTGCAATTTGCCCTTATTTTGCCATTATTTGCCTGCAGGATCCACGGACTACACGGAGCATGTGCACACACACACACACACACACACACACTGGGGAGCCTGACACGGGAGTGGGGCACACAGGGCTTTTTTGTTTCGTTCATTTAGGAAAAGGAGTACAATAAATACTAAAATCTAAAATAATAAAAACACACCGTTTTTATTTAAGTTTTATTTGGAGAAACGGGAAACGGGCACGCACAGCGGAGCGGGGTGAGCGGGATCTCTAACCCCCCGTCACGGGGGTGACAGGGGTTAGAGACCCCCGCACCCCTACTTCCAACAGCTCTGAGTGGTACACAGGATTGAGAAGGTTGTTTGTTTATTTCCACGTCGCTATGAAGGTCTTTCGGACCAGCCGGTTCCACCGGCACGCTTAACATTCAAGCGCTCCCCCCTGGACGGTCAGTTCTTAACAAGTGTGGACAGCCGGGCCGTCTTGTTGTCTGTTTTGTTAGTGAAATGTTTCAACACCAGTGGCTTAAGTGACACTTAATCAATGGCTATGGGAGCGAGTGCTGTACGTACACTCCGCCTATGGATTGCCTCGGAACTTGCCAAGCTTTTCTTCATTTCCCGAGCTCCGTCCCCCATGAATTATTCACGGGATGGAAGGGAACGACATCACTTTAAGATGTGACCTGGTCAACAGATAACATTCTGTTACGGTATTGTTGTCAAGGTTAATGTGTCACAGGTCTGCGAAAGGTTAATGTGTGCGCGGAGCCGGAGCCTCTTTGCTGATTGAATGGCTGGCATTTTAACCTCCAACTTGTGCCACAAAAATAGACACTCATGACTCCCACTATGTCTAACCCTCTTCCTGGTGATATTGGGAAACGTTCATAAATAGGGCTTATGAAACCGAAGCACATGCCTCGTATCAGCGGTAAAGCTCCGTTCCAAAATACAAATGACACGTTCAAATTGTACTCGTCCATGTGCTAATTACTCTGCGTTTCTGCCGAGACAAATGAAAGAAATGGTATTGATAGAGGGAGTAAATGATCAATCAGCTTGAAAGTAACTAATTAGCGAACATCCCCAGAAGGCATGAATCAAAGAGAAAGCTGTAAAGATCCCCCAGTAGGTGTCTGCACAGCTGCGAACAGAGAGCAGAAAACTCAATTCTGATGCCACGAAACACTCAATATCTGATCCCCCCTCTTATTAAAGATGCTGAGATGCTATAAATCTCGCTAATGCTCCTCTCGGTTTTCCCCCCCATTGCTCAAACAAAACACAACTTTAACTGTAGCGCTTGGCGGTCGCTGTTATACGGCTTTTATATCGAGTTGTACTGTTGTTGTAATTGAAACTTTGAAGAAAAAAAAAACATTGTGGTAAAATCAGGAGAAATCGTCTGACAGAAAAATAGTTGACCTGACCCGAGATATCTTTAATTATTATTTGTATTTGTATTTTAATTATTTTATTTTTCATCATCTGTTCAGACAGATTCAGCATTTTTTTTGTCTTTGTTTTTAATCCTTCCCCAATTCCACACAATGCAAATGTACATATTTCGAATCGAACACAGCACTGTATATATGCAAAAAGAGAATCCAACTTTCGCCAACCAACTGGATTTCGGTTGCACTGACCCACCGAGGGCCGTGGATCTTTACTAACTAACAAAAACTTTGACCTCACCGTTGTTGCTTTTTGACTGTGATGTAGCAAGTTCAACTCCTGTCGACAAATGCACTTATTGTAAGTGTCATGACATAATGACAAATGGCAAGCTCTATTTGACAAAGTGGTGCGTTTAAATGGCCTAAATTCACATTTTCCCCCCGATCCTGCTCAACATCATTTCATCTGGTCTCGAGTCTGAACATTGAGGAACTTACAGCACTAACGGCTGTAAATCACAAACACAAGGTACAATTATTCTGAAGTAATCGATGTAACATGTAACATTAACAAACTCAATTCGGGGATAAATCATTATTTTACAGGTTTGACACGTTTGGCGCAGTCCAATTTTAAAATCGCCTACAAATGCATCAAATCGATTCCAGGCGTCCATAAGAGTATGAGAAAGAGAAACTATGAGGTGAAAAGGAAAATAATGGACATTTTATTTGCTGAGGGCGGAGATGCAGTTTCGCATTGTCCGCACATTCGTTTTGAAGCTGCTACGCTGGTGTGAGCGCACAGCGGTGGCACTGGGTCTTTTGCGCCTCTGTTTTCCTCCGCCTCTGCCGTCACGTAGCTCTATGACAGTTTTGCTGCCCTAGTAAAGATTTCCTGCCACCTCACACCCAAGGGAGTAGCATTCAGTAATGATGTATTTAAAATGAAAGAATAACCCGTGGACTGGATAAGATTTATTACACTCCACGCTCCACTTTGCACATGCAGATGCACTCGTAGGCAAACTGTATAAATACTAAGAACTGCACCAACGGCAGAAGTTATAAGGTATAAGTTAGCTCTATGAGCATTTTTTCTCTGTTTATAATGTGATAATATGTCGATATAGATATATAATGAATTTATCTATATCTGTATTTTCATCATATTACTCTTATTTCATCATTTTCCATGTTGTTCCATACTTACAAATGAATGTGTGACTGAAAATAACCCCAAAAAAGGCATCGGAAAGTAGCAAATGCTCTAATATATCTCACAGATTTGGCATTTTTTTTTTTTGTTGTCATGCTCCAGCAAAATACTAGACTGTGAGGTATTAAAAGACAGAACTAGTATTTAGAAAAAAAAGGTATTTATTGTGGAAATTCCACTTGGGTTAATACTATATATAATATATAGTAAAAATACTAGTGCAACTGTGAATAACATTTGCACAATTCCTCCAATCAATCAAAATATATGGTATTTCTTTCATGATCCCACAGCAGTAGATACATCTGGAATATGTGAGGTATCTGTAAAAGAAAAATAGAGGATGGTGTCGTTATCAAAATTGAACACCATCCTTTCTGCTCTCATCAGGTGAAAAAAAAGAAAGAGAAAAACCTTTACTGAGACAACAAAAACAGACTCAAGTGATGGATTCAAATATGGGAAATAATTTAAGTGGGGTGAATATTTACTCAAAAATGTTTGGGCCCGCGGTAGAAAGCCAAAGGGACGCATCAATTTTCTGTTACTCAGCAAGTTGGCGATATATCTACAATATCAATATTGTGACGTGAGACTTGATATCATCTGGGATTTTGCTGTTTTTAAGGCTGCTTTACAGTAAAGTAATGCCGTTTTCGGAACTCCCTGGACTATTCTAGCTGGTCTAATCAGCCTCCTCTATCTGCTTGGTCATAATCTCATTTCGAATGATTGTTTGCGTAAATATTTTATGAGAGCACCAATCGTCATCCTCTAAATATAGTCAGATTATCGATTTTGGGGTATTATAAATAAATAAATTCATAAATGTACAACATTCAAATAAAAAAGTAAAGAAAACCATAAAAATAAAAATAATATCGAAGCCTTCCAAAAAAAAAGATAACCTAGGAGGAACTTTTGAATTCCGCTTGAACTGCTTTTAGCCGAGTTTTCTCCCGGCTTAAGAGAAAACTATATGTCAAACAATAGCATCAGTCAGTGTTGATGTTCCTGGCCCGGTATTTGAAAAAACGTCCGTCTTTGAGAGGGTGATGTTCTCCAGAGTATCCAGACTGCCCTTCAAATGATCCTCTCCGAAACTGCTGATGATTGCACTATTATAATCACTTGAGATGTTCGTACAGTACTTCACCGTCCGTCTCTGGATTTCAATATCCGCTCCAGCATATTAGGTGTTTGTGTGGTGTTGCCCAAGGGTGTGTTTTTTATGCTGCATCTGCTTTTCACAATATATATGTACTTCCATCCGCCATACTTTCAAACTCAATATTTCTTAGCAATTACATAATCATATTGCAATCACATCCTTTCAAGATGAAAGCCCTGGTGGGCTGGTATTTATAATCCATAGGAGTAGCTGCTTTCAGTCTGAATTGCATAAAATATTAAAGTGTGTACAAAATTGGATTTTTTTTAAGGGAGCGATTCAGCTTATTTTGATAAGCCTAATTATCATTGTTATGAAATACTTGTCTTGTAAAAAGTGGTATTCATGCCCTTTACTGACAGATAACCCTTTCTCATTTTGTCCTGGGGAATGGATTTTCCAGCAGCATTTCACTGTCCTCCCACTAACCTCGGTTGTCAGGACCATGAATGTCGACTCATTAAGCTCCCGCCAACAGCAGATGTACAAAGACCCAAACAACATCAACAAAACCTGCATGCAACAGAGTGTAACAGGTGCCTGGTGGAAGCAGTGTTTCTGGATCTAATTCCTACAAGGAAGCCGCTGGAAGCCTCTCGCCAAGTTCGGGGGTTTTAAACGTAATCTGCTCTACACCCTGCGTGCTTGATGTCTCAGTAATGTCAGGCAGGTCCATCGATTTAGCCTATAAATTCTAAATAATTTATAAAGAACTCAGACCTTTGAAGATTACTTCCCTCTTCTCTTGCACATATTTGCTCTCTTATGCAACCACCCATCGAATGCATGTTTGTCCAGCAAATCTATTTGAGGGATATTTGGGAGAGCGCATTTTCTAGAAATCTGTGATTATCGCGTTGATGTCAAATGTGTTTAAATCGAAATTTCAACTGCACCGTTTTATGTTTTCCTTGATAACGTGTATTCCGTGCAGATCTGCGCTCATAGACAATGTATTATCACAACACTTTCTCTTTCGTGCAAAACTTCAAAACCGGAAGACACCAAAGAGAGAAAACGAAAGAAGTAAACAACATCAAATCAGTCACATTGTGAAAGATGTTAATTACACAAGGGAGTTAGAGACATCACGATGTGTAATGAGCTGCACAATCATGAAAATGAGCTTTTCTCTCTTGTTGAAGCACACACGCTAGAACAAGCTCAGAGAAATAGCTCCAGCCCGCTGTGGCTCCATGCCGTTGTTCCCGACCAAGCAAGTGCAGGTATACATCTGTCATGAGCAATGGTTGTGGAACCAGGACCTGAGCGGAGGATAGAGATAGAGGGCAAAGCGGGGCAGACCAAAGACCACCTACTCAAAATCACATTCACACCAAAACTGAAAATAAAAGGAAACCACACTAGCACAGAGCACACGGGTCACAGTACAGTGATGCACCTCTGCTCGCCCGTGGACCTCTTCCAAATGTGCTTGCTTCCGCCAACCTCGATGGGGAGACTACATCACAAACTTGATCTGTTTAACAACTGTGTTCCGCTTCACCTTGCGCATCACTCTCATAATAAGGTGGAACTTCAATTTTCAGTGCATTTCCCATGACCACAATAAATAAATAAACAGATATCCTCCATAACTTCAGTCATCATCTTTTAATATATTCTTTCTTCAAAGCTCCGAGCAGCCCCACTAATCCCCCTCTCTTTGATTCCGGTCGCCCCTGGTGCTCCGGCGACGGCGGCAGAAGGGAGGGAGTGTGGGGCCCATGCCCGCTAATGGTGGATGGATATCAGCCTCCTTATCAGTCATCCAGCGCTGCACGCAGAGACAGGCGACATAGGCGACAGCGACAGGCACATTGAGGGAAACTAGCTAGGTCTTTTATGAGGTAGGGGGTACTCTGGATCCAGGATGCTCAAGCAGCACAACTCCTGTAGTACAGTGTGCATGTTTGTTTGCTTGTTTGAGATCAATAGACGAATGAAGATCAGAACAAGCTGTATCACAGAAGCCTTCCTCAAATGAGCACCAGGGGTATTATTATTCCACGGAGTATTGGAAAACAGTATTAAATACAGCCTTAACGTATTATTTCTATTTGTGTTTTGAACCCCGTTATCTTGCAATTAAGATATAATCTGGGGTGCTTACTTCAGGAATAAAGAAGTCTTTTTGATTAACACAGCAACGCATGTTAGTGGGTTAACAGTGTCTTGGTAAAGGGGACGGGGACTTTCAGGCAACAACTACAGTACATACACTAGTTTGTGAGAAAAGATTTTACCCAAACAGTTGTGTTCTCAGTACGAGACTTCCTCACAATGCACAAAAGGAGACTTGTACAACTTCCTAAACATCCCTTTAATCCTCATGTGGATAGTCTTCCATGAGGACGTAGATTGGGGTCTTTGCCCCTTGACCAGCTAAGAGGTGTCAGCTCGGTGCTGACACATGCAAGGCTGCTAATTGACACAGTGAGGAGCTACGGACACAAAACAAAATGGGGTCCTTGAGGCTTAAGTGTACCGCACGTGCATGCGCGTGCACATGTATGCACGCACCATAGGCGTGATCATTAGCGTACTGGCAGATTCTGTCAGACAGAGCGACAAGCCTCATAGGCTAGCAACAGCCTTGACAACAACACATTGATTGATTGAAAATAAGTACAGTATAATATTATTATTATTAGAGGTCCAGTGCGCACGTACTGTATTGTTTTTGTTCATGAAGGAATGACGTCAGTAGTGTCTGAATGACAGATCCCATGCATCCACAGAAAAGATGCTTAAGATGGGTATCCGTTGCAGTCCAGACACGCCGTTGCCCAAGTTTGATCCCGATTGGTCAATTCTTGAAGACGAAGTGACCAAATCTTCCCATCTTCCAAACGGTCACGTGATCACTCTGCAGACCCCTGGTCGCTCCGAAAGAATCGTCACTACATCATTGCATCACCGCGTTACCACGGTTACGCATGGTTGAGATATACACAGTGGAGACCAACGAACCAACAGAACACTGGGAGCTCTGCTCGGCGTAGCATCTAACCACCGTGAGCCGTGAAATTGATTCCCTGGACCCCGTGTATTTCTGCCTGCAGCTATATTTATTATTATAATTGTGGTGAAAACGGGGACAATTTGGTAGTGAATGTTGAAAACCGGGACATTTTAGTATTTTACAGATATTTGTCGGGACTCGGCACACCCAGCTTGAAACCGTACGGTGACACCGTACGGTTTCAAGCTGGGTGTCCCAAGTTCCCCGTGGAAAAATAAAACAATTCGACTGCGCGGGGGCATAATCTCCATTAAAATTGATTGAAAAAATGATGTGCGTTCCATTAGAACCGAGCTAACAATTATGCAGCGCTAAGTTCCTGAGAGGAGAGGGTTCTCGTTTCCGTTCTGGTGGATGGAAGCACCAGAGGCTTTTCTTTCAAAGATCTCTGCGATCTAGTCACCAGTGTGCTGTAGCCACACTAAGCCCCCGTGTGAGATGGTTTGAAGCATCCTCTGGACACCCCAGCTTCCAAAAAGTAGAGCAGCCCTGTTCTCAAACTTCTCAAACACCAGCACAAATGTTTGTTGTAATGTACTTTATACTCCATACTCTATACTTTATACACGAATGCATAGGATCTCATTGTATATTCGATATATTTTATAAATTAGACTATTCTTGTTTCGATGTTTTCGGCTATTTGTTGATATTTGGCTATTTTATATTGTGTTTTGCTTTTTTTATTCTATTTTATTATTATTATTACTTTATTTATTTATTTTTTATGCTAATTGTCTGTGGAAACGCACCGTCCGATAATCACCGTGACAAATTCCTAGCACCTGTAAATGCACTTGGCGAAAAATGAAGTCATTCTGACGCTGATGCCGATGCCGATGCCGCTGTGTGACATTTCACAGGTGTTAAATAATGCAGACGGCTTCATAATGATTTCATAAGTCAAAACGGCGAAAAGGGGGTTTAATGAATTTATCCCGGACGTCGAAAAAATACTAATGCGTGGCATAACGCGATCCTGCGGCCGCCCGTTTTGGGTATTCTACAGCCGGCCGCTCTGTTAAAGCCCCAAAGAGACGTTGATACGCCCGGGGCTTGTGGGATACCATAAGGCCGGCTCCTCGGAGGACCTCGCTTTAATTAAAGATAATCCCAGTTCGCTCATTAGTCTTGTACCTATAGCTGTCTCTGCGTATTACCAGCGTATTGTTAAGCAGGGAATTTAAGATCCCGGTAATGAAACAACGAGAGGCCGGCCGTTTGTTTCATCCCTCTTCCTCGGAAAGGAATAATTTCCTGAAAAACCATCCTTCAGCGGCCTCTAAAATTAGAGGAGCTACTCTGTGCCGGTGTCATCATTTTATTAACAAGACTTGTTGCAGGCTATCTTTTTTTATTTTTTTCGAGTCACTTAATTAGTTTTTATTTTAGGTTATTAATCATTTGACGAGAGGAAGACTTGTATGAATGTATGTATTGTTTTGGAGCGATAAACCCGGTTTAATTAAGTGCGATTTTGTTTCTTTAATGCAAGATGTTTTGCATATTTTTCTTCTATTAAGCTTCATCAACCCACCTTTGTGCTACATATTTAATATGAAAATGAAGATTTATTATAATAAATGAGTAGTTAATTAATAGTTATATATAATAGCTATCTATCTATCTATTAGTACATTACATTAGTACATTTAGTGCATTTAATCTGTATGTCTTCCCATATGTGTGTCTATCTATTACTATAGTATTTTTTTATAATTCGAATTTCAATGAACATGAAATATAAATGCACCATAAAAAAACCATGAGATGCTGGAGGTATATTCTTTACGGATCTGACAAATATATATATATATATTTGGAGAGGAAAACGATTTGGGAGACATTTCCCAAAGGGTTTTAAGCTTCAAGTTCAACTGTTGGGATAAAGATCTTTGAGATAATTACAGACAAAAGAAAGTATTATTATATTTCTCCGCTCCCCTCTCCCTCCTCTTCCTGCAGGGCTGTAGTCGGGCACAGAGAGCCTTTACCCGACGACTGCAGAGACAACATCACCATCTTCACCCGCATTCTGGACCGGCTGCTGGACGGCTACGACAACAGGCTGCGCCCCGGCCTGGGGGGTAAGCCCAGACCTGCGCTGCGTCCGAAATGGCACACTAGCGTACTGTTTAGTGCACTAGTGCATTAGTGTTTAGTATGTCCAAACAGAAAGCAGGATGACATATCGTAGTATGCAAACACACACTACGCCGGCAAACGTATCCCACAATGCAATGTGGGGGAAACACAGGTACAAGTTTCTATGCAATGTCGTCATCAACCCACAAGGTGTTGAAAGGAAGTGGAGAAGCTATATGACAGCTGTATATGCAGCCACTGTTCTTTTTCCTCACACACTAAAGTACGCTGGATGATAGTACGCACATGTAGTATGTAGTTTGTAGTATGTAGTACTATGTAGTATGTATATAATATGTAGTATGTAGTATGTAGTATGCCATTTCGGATGCAGGGTATGTCTTTTTAATCAAGAAACTCAACAATGTATGAATTCAAAAAGTTGCAATTATTCTTTTCACCATAAATGCAGGGACCGACAGTAACGGTTGCCCAGTTGCCCTGGGCAACCAGATTTGGGTCATTGTCGACCATCTGGTTGCCCCGTTTTAAACCACCTTTTAATTTTAGTTTTTAGTTTTTTTAAAAAACAAGAATCAAAGCGGTATTCCGCTGCGGATTTAGAAACTTCCACCAAGGAAAATGAGTTTTCCTGGCACATTGAATTTCTTTGGCAAAAATGGGGGAACACGTGAGACAATTGTAATAGGGATTCTAATTATAAAGGGTCAATTATAAAATGATTCAAATTCAGCAACCATTTTGTCAGTCTTGGCAACCATCAGCTGATGCGTGGTTGCGGACTTGGCAACCGCTTCTAAAAGTTAGTGTCGGGCCTTGTTACATGTACTATTTTATTTTTGTGATTTGATACCTTTTCAAGCCACAGCAATCATCTCCGAGGAAAATATAATGACATTCTGCAGTAGAGTATTCTGCCTCAGTCGTCAGGACTAGCTTTTACCTACAAGGCGGGTAGACGCCGCGCCGGAGCCATCTCGCCGCCATCCCACCGACATCCAAAAAATGTGTCATTTTCAAAACCGTCACGGTCGCGAGAAGTTTCATTTCATCCCTGACCCGACGCAGTTCAGAATCTTCTCGATAATGAACAAGACGGAGGGCTTCTTCAGCGAATACCGCAGCCACAGACACACACACACACACACACACACACACACACACAGAAAAATGAAAACAACCACTGAGATTGCGGCCGCGCTAGACTCAAGCATTTCATTACATTTCTGTCAGAGACGATCGCTTGGGCTTGAAAAGATCGGAAAACGAGGTCCAGGCTGAAAATGGCCTCGTGAATGTCTTGCTGTATGCGGCCTGTGCTTCATTCTCATCAGGCAAGACGTTTGTAAAGCAGTTAAATATTAAATAGTGGCTACTGTGATTCAAATGGCATCGGAATGAAATAAATTTACCGGAGTTCTGATGAATCAACCTCGCTGTAAACACACCAAAACATGTGTCAGAAAAACAGAATGCCGGGGGTTATGGATTAAAGTCACATATATTTAAATAAATACACAAATAAAAAAAAATAAAAAAGAGGTTGAATGCAAACTACATGAACCACCAACAATGAACAATTCAGCCATCTTAATTTTTGGTGCCATATTTCAGACCTCTATTTCCTTTTTTTTTGAGAGAAAATATTACCCTCATACTTTTATTTTTTTCCTTTTAATTGATTCTTTCCGAGATAACAAAATGAGTTAACCACTGAAATGTCTCCAAGGTATTATCCCGTAGGAAGGTGACATACACGTGTTAATTAAAAACCAAATTTTAGACAGGCAAAAACAAATTTTTTTGCTTTGTTGTTTCGTTTTCCAGTCCGTAAACATCATGGGATTATTTAATTAGAGTTCAATTTGTCTGTAATGAGATACTCCCTTGTTCGCGGATAATAGGTTTCATTTTGTTGTCCAACGGATTCATTAGAATTTCAAAGTGAGATGAAAAGCATAGTATTATCTTGTCCAAAAAAATATTTCACCAAAAAGATAACAATTATTATGACCTGCTGAAATGATGTACTCCCATGTATGTTGCACTTAATGTTTTTTTTTTTTACAAATCCGGCGGTTTCCACCAAGGACTGATGATCAAGGGTGAATATAATTTAATCTATAGTGTTTTTTATTAAAGTTTGTCAAGCTTTATCAGTCTTGATTTAACCCATATTGTATTTTATTTTGAATGGGTAATGTTTTCAATTTTCTTTTCTGTATTTTTACTGGCACACAAAATATTGTAATATGATGTCTTTTTTTTTTGTTTTTTTTTACAGCTGTACAGGGAAAAAAATCAGACAACGGCCAAAATGATTTTTGACGCCTTATGCTTAGGGGGGGTTTCGCTTTAGCACAAGTTGGCACCGGGTTTGATTTAGGTCACTTTTATGATTTTAATTTTGAAAATTGAATTTCTAGCTTGTATGTAGTCTTTCACGTAACCAACCTTTTGTTGATCCAATGACCGGATTTTGGTTCATTTCAGTCAGTGCGTTTACATGCACTTGAATGAGCCCCTTACAATCGGGTTAAGGCAATATTATTGAATATTATATTGCAACTGTCATGTAAACACCTTACCCCGATTATCTTAATCGAGTTAAACTCGAAATAGGCGCAAGCACGGCCCCATTAACAGACCTAGATTTCTCCTCAATCATTCCATTTACTGTGGCGTGTAAAAACCTTAACATAAAAAAAAAGGCCAAACGTCATGGCAACCGCCTGTACACACGCACACTTTTGGCCGGTAAGTGAGAGCGTTACAGTGAGATATTTGGATGGGTGCAGCAACACTCGATAAAGTGTCCGATGACGATCCCGGCGATAACCCGACGACGCCGCGTAAACTCATGTAAACACAGAAATCGCACGTAAACACCTTAATCGCATTATTACTTTAATCCGACGATTGAGCTTAATCGGAGCATTGAGTGCATGTAAACGCACCGAGAGATAGATAAACACAGATAGACTATAATAAATAACACGATTTCAGATAAGACATACATATGAACCTCAGATTTACGTTGTTCTTGGTATGTTCAGAGAGGGCCAGCGAGTTGGAGAGTTCCGAGATAGTTGTACTGTAGCTCCTGGCTTTTTACATACTGTCTAAGTGGAGGAATTCGGTGTTTGGCCACAGGCGGTAGGTCAGTAAAACTCACCCCATCAATAGCACAAACACGTCTCTCATAGCCCCATTTTTCATGTGCAGTTGCTGACTATAATAAAGGAAAAAGCTTTCCCTGTAAAATTGACA
Organism: Cyttopsis rosea; assembly: GCA_900302355.1. Lineage (NCBI taxonomy): Eukaryota > Metazoa > Chordata > Actinopteri > Zeiformes > Parazenidae > Cyttopsis > Cyttopsis rosea. The sequence continues at coordinate 12,719 of OMKR01062441.1, forward strand.
GAGTAAAAGTCCATTTCCCACCAGGGAATGATACTTCAAGGATACTACTTCAAGGTTTTATTTTTTATTTTTTTGTTTGTTTGTTTTTTTGCCTGTGGTTTGGCATCGTACAATGTGCCTTACATTCAAGACGACCATTTAAACAAAGACGGATGACTTTTTTTTTTCTTTGGCTTTCTGTGCAGAGACTGAGCTCCAGTGCTTTCTGACACTAACCACCAGCTCTCCTCTCTCCTCCCGCGATCAGAGAGTGTAACTGAGGTGAGAACAAACATCTACGTGACCAGTTTCGGACCGGTGTCGGACACAGACATGGTGAGCGTCCTCCTCCTCCTCCTCCTCCTCCTCCTCTTCCTCTCTGTATTAACATGCTAATGCCTCTCGGAGACTCGGTGCATTCCACTGAAGTTAAAGCAAGAATGTTGGAAAGCGCGGTGAGGCCAGTTGCTCGCATCGTGTTCTAATCTATATGTAAAGCTGCGAGCGTCTCATCTTAAAGTGATCGGCTGGTGAAGGACAGGGGGCATTTTGAGTCAAGGCATAGGGATTTAAATCGGGGTGTGCGATCATGTTTTTTGGTTCACGTGACTTTTTCCTGGCAGCGGAATACTGGGAAAGTGAGTTTTTTATCGAGCATGAAGAGGTCACGCGTTGAAATAATCATTTCTGGAAGAAACTTGCAGAGTCACCTCTGTAGGTCAGGGATGGAGAGAAACTTCCTCATCTTGGAGATAACGTCTGAAGTAAAAGTATATATTTGCTGTTGGCTTGGCAGTACATCAGATTTCCACTCTGCTGAATAATGTTTACATATATTATAATGAATGATTGAGGCAAACTGCTAGCTAGGGCTGATCAATATATGGACATAATATTAGGTAATAATGTGAGGGATATCTGGATATTGTTTAGATAGATAGATAGATAGATAGATAGATAGATAGATAGATAGATAGATAGATAGATAGATAGATAGATAGATAGATAGATAGATAGATAGATAGATAGATAGATAGATAGATAGATAGATAGATAGATAGATAGATAGATAGATAGATAGATAGATAGATAGATAGATAGATAGATAGATAGATAGATAGATAGATAGATAGATAGATAGATACAGTAGATAGATACAGTAGATACAGGAGATAGATAGAGAGATAGATAGATAGATAGATAGATACAATAGATAGATAGATAGATAGATAGAGAGATAGATAGATAGATAGATAGATAGATAGATAGATAGATAGATAGAGAGATAGATAGATAGATAGATAGATAGAGTAGATACAGTAGATAGATAGATAGATAGATAGATAGATAGATAGATAGATAGATAGATAGATAGATAGATACAGTAGATAGATAGATACAATAGATAGATAGATAGATAGATAGAGAGATAGATAGATAGATAGATAGATAGATAGATAGATAGATAGATAGATAGATAGAGTAGATACAGTAGATAGATAGATAGATAGATAGATAGATAGATAGATAGATAGATAGATAGATAGATAGATAGATAGAGTAGATACAGTAGATAGAT
>OMKR01062443.1:0-29696 GCA_900302355.1 Cyttopsis rosea
ATGAAATATAACGTGATAATCAATCAAGAGTGATTTTAAACACAACTCACCATCTAAATATCGCTGAGCGTCTGTAGAGTTTGTAGAGCTGCCTTTAGTCTTCACTCAGACAGATTCATTCTGGTTCCATATGTTTCATATATTTGGCTGGATAGATACCTTTCTGATACTATATCATTCTTTATGTATTTGATGTTTTTATTCATGAGAGTGTTCCCATGCAGTAGCCATGTAAATAAAGCACGTGTGTCAGCATGGCTTGCTAATGGCTGTGTGTGGGTTTATAATCTCATATATAAGATGTTTGGAAATTAGGAGCAAAGGCATGTGTTTGTTTACACTTCATGTCATGGAATGTTTTATTCATGCACCGATCCTCTTTACTGCACTGATACCATCACCCTGTGTTCACCTCTGTTACCTGCACTGTTCCCCCCAAATCCAGCAAAGAGACTAGATCCTGAGGGTCTACATCTTCTCTTTATTCAATGAAGTTTAACACGAACAAACGAACCGGAAGATCGTTCCTATGCAGAGTCGGATTCCGCAGGCGAAAAAGATGCGACGTGCGGTGATAAGCCCCGCCCCCTCTGAGATAAACCCCGCCTCCTCTGAAAAGGCCCTCCCCAGACTGTCGCATGAATGAAAAACAGCCCATTATTCCTCTGCCACCAATCTTCACAGTTGGCACTATGCGTTCAGGCAGGTCGCGTTCTGCTGGCATCCGCCAAACCCAGATTCTTCCATCAGACTCCATCAGTCCAGAGAGCGCGTTTCCACCGCTCGAGCTCCACCACCAGAGTCCAATGGCGGCTCGCTTTACACCACTGCAGGCGACGCTTGGTATTGCGCACGGCGATCTTAGGCTTGTGTGTGGCTGCTCGGCCGTGGAAAACCAATTTGTGAAGCTCACGGCCAACGGTCCTTGTGCCGACGTTGCTTTCAGACGCCGTTTGCAACCGAGGGTGACTTTTACGCCCGACACGCGTCAGCGCGTCGCGGTTGAGCTGTCGTTGCTCCGAGACATTTCCACTTCACTATAACAGAACTCGCGGTTGACCGGGGCGGCTCTGCCAGGGCAGAAATTTGACGAACTGATTTGTTGGAAAGGTGGCGTCCTATGACGGCGCCACGTTGACCCATTCGACTGCAGGCGTTTGTCTGAGGAGGCTGCATGGCTGGACGCTTGATGTTATGCACCTGGCTGAAATAGCCAAACCCATTCATTAGATACTTTTGGCGATGTACGTATATCAATGACGGCTGGTGTGTTAAAAAATTATGGAGTATGGGAGAGATAAAAAAATTTGTTTTTTTTAAATAAATATCAGAAATTCCAGTTTTCTTTAACTACATGAGGCATTTATTCATGTAAAACGTAAAAAGCCTTGTTACCTGTAACCTGATAAACACCCAAATAAACAACAATAAAACACTGGACGTAATGGACGAGTGGATTGTACTCTCCTCTAAAGAGTAAAATGAAGGATAATGGTGAGGGACTGGAGACTTAGGTGACCTCTGTTCAGCTGGGCAGTTGAGGGAGGGACACAGGGGCTGTTTCAACTCCAGGGGAAGGCTTCTGAGACCAGGGCTGGTGTTGGACACAGGTCACTTCATCTGGAGAAAATCATCTTGTTTTTGCTTTAACCTCCTTACTTCACGAGGCCTATTTGCACTGGAGAATGAAATATCATGATTAACAAAAGAAAATATGACACACATAAAAACCATAAAAGATACACACAATTAAAAACTGTAAAGTGAACTATTCATACGCAATAATAATAATAGTGCTTTTTTATTTTGAACATGCAAATTGCACATGATTTGAATGCCCAACCAAATAAACAGACATTCATTTAAATAAGATGAAAGCCCTCAGAGACGTTTCATAAATTTTTGAGTGTCAAACACTTAATTTCCTGCATTCTGGTGAATTTTTATGCACATGCCTTTTCTGCATCAATTTATGGTGGAAAAGTTTTTATTTATGTAAAGGAAAACACAAAATTCAGGCACCAGGTGACAATTCAAAATATAATGGAATATTTGGACTTTTAGTCCAATTATTTCACGTTCATTTGTTGGACTTTTAGTACGTTTAGTACGTTTAGTACTTTTAGTACTTTTAGTACACGTACATTTGCCCCCCGCACATGTGCAAATGCAGGGGGCAAATGCACGTGTTCTAAGTATTGACAGGGTTGTATCCCCTGCGCCCCTCCCCGAAATCTACGCCTATGTGGGTTTCGGTACCCTTCCGAGAAGAATTACAGTTTTCTGAGTTTCATTGAATGCAGCATCACGCTGTACATGATACAAACGTTCTAACCACAGAGCGTCCGCGTCTTCTAACTAGTAATAATAATAAAAGACGATCCACACAAGTGACCGAAATTTACGTGAAAAAAGCGACGATTTGCCGAAAAGCGAGTTGTTTCCGTCCATGAAATATAACGTGATAATCAATCAAGAGTGATTTTAAACACAACTCACCATCTAAATATCGCTGAGCGTCTGTAGAGTTTGTAGAGCTGCCTTTAGTCTTCACTCAGACAGATTCATTCTGGTTCCATATGTGGCACTTTCACTACACAATATATTTTTTAGCTGGAATTCAATAGACCCCTAATGTTCCAGCTTTGTGTATCGATACTGCATATGGCCGTGAGCAGATATTTAAACTATTTTATGAACTCTATTCATTTCAGCAGCGAAGCATGGATTGTAGTGAAACAGACTGAATTCCTCAATTCTATCAGAAATTGCATTACTATCATTTCATCCCATGTAAAGGGTCTGAAATCCATAAAACCAGATGGAAATGTTAATGGAGTTCCATTGAAAAGATGTGGTGAAAGTGAAGAAATAGAAAAAGAGGAGAGGAAAAAGAAGTGGGTAATGGAGTCTTCCATACGCTAAATACAGGAGCGGTATAATTGGTTTCAGGGTTTAAACATTCAGGAGGATTTTTGAACTTTATCCAGTGTCTGCTGAGGCTTTTGGTAAAAAAATCAAACAGGATGATATGTCATTCATGTGCAAATACCGCGTTGATAAACGTGAAAGTGACCTGACTTCTGTCGCTTTCAGTTTACCCTTTTTCTTTCTTTCTTTCTTTCTTTTTTCTTTCGTTCTTTCTTTCGTTCATTGGTTCGTTCATTGGTGGTTCATTGATATCCGTTCTTTCTTATTTCTGATTAGTGTGATTGCCTTTTCTTTATCCATTTCCTCTCTTTGTGGGGTTTTTTCTTTATTTTTTTATTTCTTTCTTTATTTCTTTCTTTCTTCCTTTCTTCCTTCGTCCCTTTCTTATCCCCTCTAATCATTGCCTGTGTGATTGCCTGTTTTATTCCTATTTAACCCCGTCGTGAGAGTTAATTCAGATGAATGTAACTTCCACTGTGTCTGATAAGTGACTTTAAAGAACTCCCTGAAAGAGTCTGTCTCTGTCCGTCTGTCTCTTTCTCGCTGTAGCTCTCTCATTTTCTGTCCATGTATTCAAGTGAATAAGTCTGTAAAAATGGAGAGAGGAGGAAGAGAAGAGAAGACGTGTGAGGGAAAGTGAGTCGCACAGAGGGAAATATCACAGGCAGGTTAGTCTGCACTGTTAGAAACTCCTCTTTTCAATCACTCCAAGGTAGAGTGTCTCTTGCTTTCTTTCCTTTGTTTGTTGTTCCTTTGTTTTTTTGTTCGTTCATTTGTTCGTTTGTTCTTTCTTTCTCTCCGTCTCTTGTTCAGTCATTTGCTCGTTCGTTCGTTCGTTTGATTGTTGGAGTTGGAGAAATGCTGGAAGTCTGCAGCGAGTGGATAAGCGATGTGTTTGCCGAGGTTCAAACACAGACAGAGCGACGGACAGACAGACGGACAGACAGACAGAGAGAGAGACAGACAGACAGAGAGAGATGCATGCACACTCACATGAAATGTCTGCTAGAATATTGTACTGAAGGATTGAACATATAATGGAATATAGTGAAAACTAACTCTTGTGTTGCAAGATCAAAATTGGAAGGCTACATGAATTCATCTAATTCATCAGTTACAGTAAGAATAGCAGCTCTGTGTTGATCAGAACAAGATTAACACTGAAAATGAGATTTCAGAGATATTTGTGGTGATGAAAGTTTAGACTCTTTGTTGAGATTCTGTTCACGATGATTCACTCAGTAAAAAGAGTCGTTCCATTTTAATTTCAAAGATTTGTTTGCTAAATCTCAAAAACTGAAAGTGTTTTTTGAGATTTAGCAATGATCCGATCTGATCAACACGGCACGGTGGCTCAGTGGTTAACACTGCTGCCTCACAGCAAGAAGGTCCTGCGTTCGATTCCCTCCGGTGGGTTATCTCCCGATCAGGGGCCTTTCTGTGTGGAGTTTGCACGTTCTCCCCGTGTTCGCATGGGTCTCCTCCAACATAAGGACCCTGACTAAAAACATGCAGAACACTTCCTGTCCTGTCCCTGACCACGACATGGATCCACCACCAAAGTGAGGGCTGCCCACTGCTCCTGGCTGCCCCTGGAGGAAGGACAGCCAGGATGGGATAAATGCAGAGACTGTATCTCATCTTTCGCCACTCCTGCATGTGTGTCACCCTCCGCATGTGTGTGATTAATAAATCATTCTTGATGAATTAGTGCAGCCTTGCAATTTTGATCTTGCAACTCAAGAGTTTCCATTATTTACCCCTGGTGAGTCTAGTTCTAGTTCTTGTGTTTTCAAACACAGAAGTCCAGGGTGGTCCAGGGTAGTCCAGGGTAGTCCAGGGTAGTCCAGGGTAGTCCAGGGTAGTCCAGGATGGTCCAGGATGGTCTAGAATGGCTGTAGAATCATAGCTGTCATCGATATGTGTGTGAGTGAAAGACTGAAATCTGTCTCATTATGATCCCAATCGGCCAGGTCACGATTCAATCAAGTGGGGAAGCGAGGACATCTGACATGGAGGAGCGACTTGTGGAAATGTGGCGAGTCATGGGTGTCTGGATAATGTCATCGCTGCAATTCCGCAGAAGAGACTGGAAATCTCTAAATGTCAGTTGTTCAATGTGCTCTGCTCAGTCTTTTCATTGCCGTTCGCAATTGAAAACCTCACGTAATGTGGCCGCAGCTTAACCCTCTGTTCGCACGTGTGGCGACAGAAGAGGCACAAGAGACAGGATCTCATTCATTCTCCATGGCAACCAGCGACATCAAGCGACTAGTGCATCGATATTCCGCTTCAGCGCGGCCTAATTCTCACCTCAGTTCTTTTCATCAGAAACAGATTTAGTTGGATTGTTTAGAGGAAATAAGAGATTGTATATTCAAACACTGAGACCAGAATGTCAAGGTTTCCTCTCCTCTCTCTCCTCTCTCTCCTCTCTCTCTTCTCTCTCTTCTCTCTCTTCTCTCTCTTCTCTCTCTTCTCTCTCCTCTCTCTGCGTCTTTCATCAGTTAAAGACCGTCGCTTTGATCTTATTTTGGACTTTGATCAAGAGATACTCTCCTTCATTTTGCCATTGATTTCAAAGATTGAGTTTTTGCACCATCTAGTATTTGTATTGTGTGTGTGTGTGTGTGTGTGTGTGCTGGAGGAAATACTCAGACATGAAAGTACTCGAGTGGAAGTGGAAGTGCCACACTGATATTTAAGTAAAGGTTTATAAATACTTGCTGTTAAATGTTGTATTAATAGTAAAAGTACTTCTCATACTGTATCCAGTATCCTGATAACAGCCTATAATATGACATCAAATGTTACAAATTTACAACACAATAGTGTAGGATTTACTTCTGATCGACAGTATATGAATATAAAAAAAACGAAAGTAACCTGGAAAGTATAGATATTTAAAATGTAGTATAATATAAGGTATAGAGTATAGTGTGTGTATTGATTAGCTACTGTATATAACATTCAATGCCGCTTATCCATTTTTTCCCCAATACTCGGTGCGTTTACATGCACTTGAATAAGCCGATCACAGCGGGGTGAAGGCAATATTCCGAATATTGCAACTGTCATGTGAACACCTTACGATTATCTTCATCTAGTTAAACTGGAAATAGTCTAAAGCACGACCCCATGAACAGACCGGCATTTTGCCACCATCACTCCATTCATCGTGACACCTGAACCCGGAGGTGATCGGCGGATCCAAACCGCGTCGATTTGACCCACAAAGAGTTGTTTGGGCGGATAAACAACGGTCACCATGGCAACCGCCGGTAAACATGCACACTTTTGGTTCGGGAAGCGAGAGCGTTTTTATGCCGGGTTTGATGAGGGAGACACATATAGTGAGATATTTGGACGGGCGCCAGAACCCAAACGGGCACATCTTGAGAGAAAGTGTCGGGAGAGGATCGTAAACTGATGTTTTTCCCGGACGGTAGAGCAAGCACTTCCTGTCAACAACCCCACGCCGCCGCTCGCCGCGGAAACCGGGGTTTTTAGTAATCGCATCAATCGATCATTTGAGCCGTCTTTGATCCGAAGGTCGGCTTTTATGATGGCCATGTTTTATAGTGAGCGGCTTGATACACAGAGGAAGGCGCCAGAACTACTGTACCTCTGCCAGGGACCAACTCCAGCTCTGGTGCCAGTGCCTTTGTCAGGGGCGCCGACAGGAGTATTAACCCATAACATGCATGTCTTCACGTAAACACGGGGACAACACGCAAACTCCACACGGAAAGGCCCTGTAACGGCCGGGATTCCAACCCAGGACCTTCTTGTTGTGAGGCAACAGTGCCAACCACTGAGCCACTCTGCCGCCCTAAAAGAGATTAATCGGTGTACTGAGTGCATGGAAACGCACTGAACAATGAGCCATTTATACTTTTCCAAAACAGCCGGTGGACTGCGGTTCCCTGGAAATGACCCCGTACCTATGCCGTAGGAGGAGGCGGCGATGGAGCAATAACGACTCCTCCAGCGCAGGATATGAGAGAGAGGAAAAGCCTCGATGTTGTATATTAATTTGTGTGTTCACATCCATGCTCCATAATTGCTGCCTTTGGTCTGAGGAAATGAAATGAAGAAAAAAAGAAAAGAATACACACATACGGTATCAGCACTAACTGCTAATTAGCATGCGGTGTTTGGCTGTGTGAATAGCTAATGAGCCTTCCTGCTCCAGCCATCAGTCAGCCCATCAGCCCAGGAGCCCACATCTGAGCCCATCTGAGGGTGGTGGTGCTGAGGAGACGCAGAAATGGAGCAGGCTGGACCATTATGATGCTTTGATTAAAAAACGGAGATGGGCAGAGGAGGAGGAGGAAGAGGAGGAGGAGGAGGAGGGCGGGACGGCGGACAATTAATCAAACTTCAGGGAAGACGGAGACGGATCGCGCTGCTTTCGTCATCGCTCAAAAAAGATGTGTATGAATCACATTAATCAGAGTCAGTTTATTCCGCTTATTCCGTTTAGGTGCATTTACATACAGTATCCTAGGAATTTGTCGTGGTGAGGTTTGGTTTCGCGACAGACGATTAGTGTAAAAAAATAGAATAAAAAGTGAAAAATAAAGTAAAAATAATAAATAAAAATTGTTTAATATGTACAAATACCCCAAAAATACCAAACATACTGTAAATAGTATATAATAATGTGTATTTAATAATGGAAAAGCGTGGAAATTTACTTCAAACACAGTTGGTTTTATTATATTTGTTTGTTTGTTTTTTCTTGTTCGTCATGTGGCATTGATTCATTTTTCCAACTAAATCAAACCTGATTCAATCTGAGACCCACCCCCCCCATTTAGTAGACGCAATACCTGTTTTTTCCCTACATTTATTAGCAATTTTGTCTGGATCGGTTCTATTTTCATGGTTTTTAGCGCAGGCAATACATTGCAACATTTAGTCATGGATTTTCTTCCAATTTATATTTGAGATAACACTTGTGGATTTTTGAAACTTAATTCCCTTGACATTTGGATGAAAACATATAATAATGGAATCTAACAATTATCCAAAATAATCACGATTAGCTCAAATAAATTGCCAGAATTGCACCCAGAAAAAGAAACGTTCATCAGTGAGTGATCATCACAGTCAGAACATGCAAGATCATTGTTGGGTATGTGCGTAATGGAGAGGGAGTGATCGGGGTGCAATTTGTCTAGAGCGGCAAAATGTCTGGACCCGGGCCTGCAAATATGTCTTCATTACTGAGCAGGTCCCGGGGGGGAATCGCCCCAAAAACATCCCTTCAGTTAAATTAAATAAGCGTCTTAACTAGCCTGCAGTTAATATCCACAGAAATGGAGGATAAAATATATGTATATATATTTTTAATGTCTTAAAGGTACAATATGTCATTTCTGCCGCTAAGGGTCTCTCAATCAAATCAATAACAAAAGAGATGGAGTCTGATGACATAGCGTGGGATCATGGGAGTTGTTGTCTTCATTTGTCACATGTGCACTTTACGGCGACTGCTTCTGTGACAGAACGTGCAGCAAACGGCAATAAATAAACAATAGTTAGTAGAGTAATAGTAGAGCAATACAAACAATAGTGGAATAGAAGAAAAGTTCTCTGAGATCTCTGACATCACATGCGGTGTTCTGGAAATTATAGCAATAGACGCCATGACAGGCGACCTAATGAAACGCTCCGTTACCAACATTAAAATTACAGATTCCTCTGGGTTTGAAAATTGTTGGAAACATTTGGGATCATGTAAGTACACAACTCAACAAAATATATAACATAGGTCTAGCCGCTTTTAGTAATTTTAATGTGCAAAACTTACATATTTTACCTTGATATATGATGATATATATTTCAAGGTAAAGTTTCGTTATAGTGGGTTGAGACTTTGCTTGGGACAGGCAAAGATGCTGTTTTCTAAGTGTTGATAGTTTTTATTAATGTTTTAAGCTGTTTATCGGAAACTTGCATGTAGGTTGTTGTATAAGACACTTTAAGTGTAAAAACAATTTTACCTTTACGTTACATATATTTGTTAATTTAATATCAGTGGGACACAAATTGCACCGCAATCATGGAATCCCCCATATAATATGCTTTCTGGTGGGAATTGTCTGATGGAATTTCCAGAAAAAAAGATACAGTAATCATAATTTATGGTTGAAACAATAGAATTTAAAAACTATACAGTTAAAACATTATATTATTTAAAAATGTTTTTGTAACATTTCAAGTGCACAATGTGTTTACTGTAATGTGACGATTATGATAGTCTATTGCAACAAAAGTGAGAATATGTTAATATGCTAAATAGGCCTGTCTGTGTACGGCTAGGTTTTTTTGGATTCCCTTCCTGACGAGGGCGATGGCGAGCCAACACTAACTCAACTGAACTTCGGAAGAGGACCCGTGAAACCTGCTTTTCTGATCTGCAGTCTGGTAGGAAATTGTAGGAAAAATTACCACACAGAGACGACAGTATATTTCATTAAAAAACCCAAAGCAACTGGAATAGAAAAGACAAAATAAAACCAAGTACAAGAGACGTTTTCTGACTTGAAGTCACAACTTAATTTTTTTCCCCCTGCCATTTTTCTCCCCAGGCCTTCTTAAAGTTTTATAACTGTTCATAACACAACCTCGCTTAATTCTGGACTATTGTGAAACTTACCAATTTGTTGCAGCTTCTCACAGTGCTTCCAATGGTCTTCCAATGGTCCTTTTTTCCGTGCAGTCCCTTTTCCAAACGGGAAGCTGACAATATAGTCAGACAGTCGTTATATGTTATATAGAGAAAAAACATACACAAATCAGCTCTTTTGGCTACAACTGCATTGACATAATGAGACTAGAAACAGGAAGTTGCGTCGCCTCCTACTGGCAACTTCTTGTAGACGATGTTACGCTCTGGATGTACAGTAAGGTGGCAATTTCAAAGTTGTTTTAAATCACATTTTATATATTTATTTTATACATTACTCTTATTCAAAACATCTTGATACACTTAGACATTGATGATTATAGTATGGATTTTCCATTTTCAAAGAGGAGATTTATATAGGTTAAATGTTTGCCCAGTTGGACTGCATGTACAGTAAGCACAGTAAGCACAGTGAGAAGTTGCAGCAGAGGTGCAGGTAAGTTTCTCAAGAGTAAAGCCTTCGGCAAGAGTATCAATGATGGGAACCAGCATTTTAATAAAGCAAACCTATCCTTTGTTACATCAGCTTTCTTTGAGTGGTTGGATTAACAGCATTCATTTTGCATTCCAAAGCACGTTTATTTATGTACAAGTGAAAATATAATATGACAGTATAAACACATAGCAACCAGTTAGGCTACTCAATGAAAGCATGTCAATGTGAACTGAATTTTCTTTTTTACGTTTACGTTTTACATAAGCAGTTAGCCCTAGTACTTCATGTGACACAGCAATATTTTACACTGCTATATAACAGCAAGGTCTCTCCAGGGACTGTATTGCTATAGATGAGACAGAGCTCTATTAGTATTTAATGGGAAATGCAAAATCCCTCAGGTTCACGCTTGTCTTGAACGTTGTATTATGATTCTTTGGTGGAGCGGTGGATGGCGTAGAAGCATTGTTAAGAAGAATGTAATAGCATTTTTCTCTGACAACAATGTCCTTTGGGACAATATTTACAATTCATTGGTGCATCTACAGTATATATGAAATGTAAATGTTGACAGCCAATGTTACTTATTCTTGTTGAAGGCTTTGCTTACAGAGAGAGAGAGTCACTTTAGACAAAAGCATCTGCTAAATTACGTAATGTAGCCTAATATAACTCCTGATTCAAAGATGTAGGAGTCTGCTCTTGTTTGCCACAAACTTACTGCAAAGGACTGTTTCCAAGATGGTGCCTAAGTGAACCATCTTCTCTAGAGTGACTTTGTTCTTCTGTCATTGGTGCAATATGAACTCACTACCCATAATGCATGTTGTAGATTTTAATGACAGACATTTTTATAATAAATTAAAATTTATAAAATTTGGAATATATATTTAATTGATTCATTTAATTGAGCTCTTGAATAACATAATAACAGATGAATGAGTGTATGAATGGCATCTCTTCTGGAACGACAGTGAGGGACGGGCACTTACCGGCTCTATAAAGCTGCAAGGCCAAGTGGTTTTCAGTGGCAGCAAATCTTCCTAATTAGCTCTTTACACGCCTACTTCTGTCAAACTGCATATCTGTTGCAACGCCAGTACTCCAGCCATCATATGTGAATGCAGTTACCTATGACCCTCTAGACGTGCAGTTTGAGATGATGAGCTAGCTGGTAAAATCATAGAAATGTGTCTGCGCACTGATGGTCAAACAAAGCAAAACTGCCTCGATTTTAACCTCTTTCTCTATTTGGAAATGCACTGTATCACTGTAAGATTTTATTAAAAAATACCATAGTATATTATAATACCAATACATATAGTGTTAGTATGGTGTGAGCATGTTTTTCTATGTTTTTTCAGAACACACTGTAGACTATAATCATCTTATAGTAAATTTATAATTATAGAAGTCTTATAGTTATGAAAAATGTGTTCACACAATGGCATTTATTGAAGTGACTGCTACTTTAAAGTAAAATAGACTGATTGCAGCGAGCAAAGTGAATACTATTACAATACAAACATACTACAGATAGTATTCTAGTATTTCTACTGTGAATACGATTATTACTCTATAAGTAAACAATGAGTAATATAGCTATACATATATTTTATTTTTCACTGTAGAACTTCATTCATAACCATAAGGGAATGAGCACCATTTGAGGGACCAAAATGTTTTGTTGACCAAAACATGGGCGAATGAAAACTGAAAAATGTCTCCAAGTGCATTAAACCTGGCCTGGTGAACTAGCCAAACAAAAATGCCAAAACTCTGCAAAGAGACACATCACAGGCGTACACAGAAATGCAAACTTACCCTTTGCCACCCATTGCATTCAACAAAAACGTATAAATACTTACACTTTTTGTTTTTAATATTATGTGTTCATCTTAATATTTGCACTTCGCTTTCCACTTCCCTGACCCTGCCATGATGTTTGAGTCAATGGTTTAAGTTAGATTGTATGGAAGTTTGCTGCAAAATCACCATAGCAACAAACCTTTTTCAATTTACTTGCAATGTATGTGATTTAGGTTTGTGGTTGTGTTCCATTAGATTTTATTTTTAAATAAAAAAATACATTATAGCGATGACAGAAGAGCCACAAATAGTTCTGCATTTATGTACTGTAGCTGCATTTCAAACAACTAAAATCTTGTTTTTATTTTTAGTTGATAAACACACATGATGTATCTCTTAAATACCTCTACTATTAAGTTGCTGCAACCTTGAACTAATTCTCTTTATGATATGAGCACAAATGTATTGAGATTCACTGTCTTAGATTGAAGACGGGGGTAAATCCGAATATTGAAAAAAATGTTGCAGTCTCTAAACAAATTCTGGGACGTGGATTGCCATTTAAAAATGATCTGTTTATAATAATAATAATGTTCTTCTTCTTCTTCTTCTTCTTCTTCTTCTTCTTCTTCTTCTTCTTCTTCTTCTTCTTCTTCTCCTTATTATTATTATTATTATTATTCGTAATAATAATAATAATAATAATATATTATTCATCACTGATTAATAAAAAAGGAAATGAGGACGCTTACTTTCAAGTTCAAGAGATCAGCAGATATCTCGTAGAGTCTCAACCCTGTAGAAAAGAGTCAAACATATTAGGGCGGTGCTGCTGCAATTCAGCATTATAGTCATGCACATTCATTACCTTTACTCTAGATGGCTTAAACAGCCATGCATGACTCAATCCATCTCTGTTTGGTAAAGATAGATTTTCTGAGATAAATATATGCAAAAAAGAGACCTGCAACAAATTTGCTAAACTTTGTGCTGAATTGTAACAACAGATAAATGATGGAGCTGCTTTGCTGATATACATTTCCTAAAGAAAGTAATTACTGTTTCTTGTGGTGGTTTATCATAATTCTCACCTCCTTCATAATCTGTCTATTTTATTTTAATGTCTAGATGAAAATATACAATAATCTACCTTCATTTGAAGCAATCTGAACTTGACCCGCCGCTACCGTGAAGACACAATAATTGAAATTTATCTGTAAAAGTATTCTTTTGTTTACGACACTATTCTGGAAGAATTCCTCCTACCGCCTGGGCGTGCTTCAAATTAAATGATTTCCCGGTGTTTCGTTTATGTGGGTAGCTGGAATCACGAAGCAAATAGGTAACAGTTGTTTGAAGTTATTGATTCTAGTTATTTCCAAACCAATAACTGTTCATTTATTATTGACCCTGTTTCTTAGCTTTGGAGAGAAACTCGGAAACTTGACAAAATGGATGTGTCTTGTGTCGTACTATTTCAATTGAACTGCTTATAGACGAAGTGTTAACCCCCCACCAGACTACATACTGTATGGTGAAGGGTATCTTGAAGTTAATAATGAATTAACTATTTATAATATGTTGTGTTCACAGTATATCTTCTTGTTTCTTGTTTCCAAGAAAAAAAAGCCATTAGGAGATCTAACAGAAGCTAGGACGAGGAACATGGCAACTCAATGCAACATTTTAACATTGTGCGTTACTTTGCGGCTGCAGTTAATCAACAACTAAACTCTTTCATCCCTGAAGTATGACAGGTCTGAGACAACATTCGTAAAAGTAATTATCCCAATAAAGCTTAGTTGGGAGAACAACCCAGTGCGTCTTTGTGAACATTAGCCTCTTTGCACCGCTGTGCTGTGACTGTGGGCCAGGTACAGAAGATATTCCCCATTGCCAACCATAATTAATTGCTTTACAGTCTTCAAGGCCATAATGCTCATCAGTTATTAATTAGAAATTCATTTTACTGAATAAATAATGCTGATGATTGATGATGAAACTTGTAATTGGGTTCTGGGAGTAATGCACGGGGGAGAACGCCTTTACACTTGAAGCTAGGCTATTAAGCAGTGCTCTGTTTGGGACTGCTGTCTCTTGTCAAAGACCCGGGGGCTGCCACTTGAGATACTGAAGCAGGAAGCAGCATTGGCAATAATGCACTTACATCATGAAGGCCTACATCGTAGACATACTGAGGTAGTCAAAATGTGTTCCTTCGAATTCTATAATTCTTAAATGTCTTTCTGTAGCTAATGTATTTTACCATTGGCATGCCTTTTACCTGACATTTTACCTTTTGGCACGACAAGCATGCAGTAGAAATTTATTTATTAAGCTTTAGCTTTAGCGTATGTTTTGTGGACCAGTATACATACAGGTAATTCACAAGGTATTTCACATTTATCTTGTGAAATTTAAATGAGCATTGTTGTGTCCAGCTGGCCTCTGAGGTTGAGACTTCACTGTTTTCCTTCCTTCCGTTCTGCAAAACGAATCCATATGTTTTTAAGTATTAAGGTTAAAATGAAGTGTAATCTAGTATTACGGTGTTCAAACCAATAATGTACTCTCAGCATCTGCTAAATAGATTTGGTATTCCTAATTTGATTCCTAACCCAGCATATGGTTGCTGTGTAGCTTGAACTCTCATGGGTCCTTCACTGCATTGTAGGCTGTAGGCTGTTTAAATGATGAGAGAGAACTGTGAAAACTCAAGCCATATTGATTTTACACATAAGATCCAACCATTGCTCATAATATACTGTATACTGCCAGTCCGTCCCCCTTGTAGTTTTCTAAAACTATATTTAAAAAAATCATTCACGTCAATAATAACATATTAGGCATTCTTTATGTGTGGGCATTACTTGCAGAGTACCTTTTTATTTTTCAAACATAGATTGGGAGACAAAAAAGCTAATATTTTTGGGAAATGAGGCTTGCTCTAATTGTATAATATTGGCCTAATTAATGGAATTAGCCAACGGTGGAGGAGGAGGAGTTGACATGATGCACCTCACCAAAAAGATATCTAATTAGGGGGTAGTGTCATCACACTAGAATACTAATACTGGACACTTTTGCCTGAAATCCAGAAGGAGAGACTGCACTGGCATCCCTCCACTGTCCTTTACTTGCCTTGTTTCGCTATTTTTGCCTTATTAGCGATTTATAGTGGTGATCAAAGAATAGTCAGTAGAGAATGAAGACAACTGTCTGCACCCGTTGCTAATTGGCTTTGTGTTCTCTTTCTGATAAATGGCTCAAGACTACTATAGTCCCTTGGATTTTATCGCCTTAATAAGACTCTGTAACTAGATTTACCAACAGATAGCAGGTCAAAAGGAGATAGGGAGCAGAAATGTTAATTAATATCAATAATGGCCAATTATTAGTTTGACAGAGGGATCCAAGCTAGCTGTGTGCTCTAATGGGTCTGAGCTAACTTGAAGGGAAACACTGGTGAATTAGCATAACTGTGTATGCACACTCTGTGGAGGTGCCCAGCAAACATCTGTTATGTTAGAAATTCAAATAGAATTCCTATTAGTAACCCCGGCTGTGGTTGCATAATCAGTCATTCTTCTCTGGCCATTTTGGAGGCTCTAACAATGCCCCTGTGACTGGTGGAACTCCTCCCTTTGGGCTTTCCAATCAGATCTGGCCCCATGTGGACCAGGTCCTAACAACAGACAAGGCAAAGTGGACTTCTGAGGGGAGCTTTGTACTGTGACAGGCTCATTCTCCCCACCCATGACACTTTACCAAAGAAAGGAATTCAATGTTTTATGAAAAAAACGTATCGCAGATACAAGTTAATGAATTATTTGTGAAATCTGAGGAGTGTCGATTTTTGACTCATTGGGACACAGCTAGTAATTTTGCTGCCCCGCCTGTGTATTTTCCTACTCCCATGTTTAGACTTGCTTGTTAGAAGATGGGAAATTTAAGCAATTATTTATGCCATTAATTACATATCAATATTGAATAAATACATAATATGAAATGCGATTATAAACAGGAATTTTATTTTTCATCCGCACATGATATCTTGAAAGAAATGTTTCTGCTAATTATTTGATTCATTAAAAAAATAGTGGTTTTCTCTGTATCAGATTTTCGGCATTGGGGATTATCATTATGTCTTTGTTGAGATATTATTCAGATTGTAATAAATGGCAGGAGTTAAATTGACAAAATTCAACTAAAGACAAAAAAACAACAATGTTTAGAAAGACAGTTTATATGTTTGTAATATTGAATTCTGATGTGGTTATATTGCAAAATGAGAGCTAGTCATACATAATACATCCCTCAGTAATACATATATTATAGTAACCCAGGCAAATTGACCTACAAGACACATGATCACTCTAAAACTCAAGGAAAAGTGTTAATAATCAAGAATATTTTATCAATGGAACATAATAATAATAATAATAATAATAATCATAACAATAATATAAATGAATTACATTAATTCCTTTGGATTTGTGTAGTGCAGGTAATATAAGGACCCTAATGCTTAAATTGCAAGTGAATTTCTACAAGCCTACACTCTAAGTCATGTCCACAATATCCTCTGTGAGTTGGTGGTAAAATAATTTGACAGCATTTTTTAAAGTCCCATGAATAATTTGGATAGGAAGCTGCCGATCTGCCTTGGCGTTGCAGTAGCGATGCTGACTGTGATGGTTAGATCTCCATTTGCCCTCTTTGTTCAATGGTTTCTTCATTACATATTGATCAAATCTTGGGGAGTACTACAAAACGCTCTTTTGAAATTAAATCAAATCTTTGAGAGGTAAGTCTGTATATTTGTGGTTATCATTATGATACATGATTTAGGAAACATATAGAATTAACAAAAGCTATCAAAATATGAATAATGCCAACAATAAAAACAATCAAATGTGTTCATCTGTGTGTTTCCACTTGACATATAGTTTTCAGGGGGCCAAAAAGCCCATCATCATTATCTGTAACATTATCTTATTCAAAAATTTCCTGGAAATTTTAATGTTTTATTTCATGTTCATGTTTTGTGTCACCATTGGCCTAGAATTTTTCATTTTCAGAATCCACATTTGGCTTGGCTTTTTGTTGTCAGTTGGTGAGAATTGATTCATTTCATATCCAACCGCAAACGTGTATCAGACCCCATTTGGCGTCTTTGCATTAATTCCTGGAGTCATACTACCATTGCTAACAGCAGTATTGTATGAGACTCCATAGTTTGACCTTATCTATTATGATCTTCACGTGTACCTTCCTCTAGTGGGATGTCATGTTTCTCCAGGACCACGGGAGTTACCAGTGTCCTGATTTCAGTTCTGCACAGCAGGAAATGTGGTGAGTAAATGGGCAACCAGAGGTTCCTGTAGAGGGCAAAATTGACATTGTCTGCATATCCCTTATCCTCTTTTGTAGGCATTCTGGGATGTGTTGATATACTGCTTACATTGCTCTGGATCGTTTTGTTCTACTTGTAATTCAATTTGTACCCCAAGAGATGAGCTAAAGTTCAGGAATCTTTCAGGTACTCATTAGTGTAAAACAAATATTTTTTTCTTTAGCCAAATTTAATTGGTGATGGAAAAATAACATTGATATGGCTGGACATCCACAGAGATTGAAGTAGTTAGGCATATATCTTACTTGCAATAGGAGAATTGCTTTTTTGTTTCTCTTTGTTATTAGAGTTTTTGTTTTCAGCCATGCACAAATTCCACCACTAGTGAAAACAACAAAGACAACAACAGCAAAACAACATATGCTAGGGGCATCTAGTTGCATCCAACAGATCTGGATACATTATACATGACTGGGCCACTCCATGCTGTATATATGGAATAGCTTCAGCTTTACGCTTTCCTCCGTTCCCGGCCTCCGGTGTATAAATTTACTTGATGGTTTCCGTTACTCTTTCTTAATTCATTGCAGTTGGGTTCCTCTTTGATGCAGTTCTGTTGTCCCCCAAACAATTGAAGTGGAGACAATGGAGGCATAATGATAGATCCGTGTACTCACCATCTGTAAGAGCAGCTGCTCCCTTGCATCTGTACAATATGCTGAAGCAAGGAGCCTCAGTAATCTGCATAATAAGGAGAGGGCTTATTTCAGTCTAGTTAATAATCACAAGCAATCGATGCACTTCATTCCCTCATTCTTGACTGATGTAAAAAAAATAAAAAATAAAAAAGCACCCAAAGTTTTTAATATGTACACCGTATCCCCAAGACATGCAAGGGTCACAGTGTAATGCCGAGCTGTTGATTTTGCCCGGAGCAACAGATTTAGTTTGCACTCATTTTCATCTTTTCATGAATACTATAATTACAGTAGGACGGCCTGTTCCCTCCCTTACAGACGTGGTTCATTCCTTAGCAGTGCTGCTCCCACAGAGGCAGGGAGAGGACACAAAGACCACCATACATCCAATTTAAGAAGCCTTCACTATAAAGACAGTGCTGTCACACCGATGAGCAGATGCAAAACAAAACAAAAAATAATAATAATAATTGAAAGGGAAATTTGTGTGCATATACCTAATACCCTGGACCCTGGACATTTCTACTTCTAGAAGTTTGAAAGTAATTCTATTCAACACTCCTTTTTGAGATTGTGTATGGTTCATATTTTATTATGAATTCTTTATTAGTTGATTAATGGTATTCTTCAGCCATAAAAACCTGATTAAGAGGAACCTAAATTAATGAGTCATTTATAACAAGCTGATTTTTTACATATTGTGAATGACAATACATACTGTATCTTGAGATTTTTGTTGCACCCTTTAAGAATGTTACCATTTAAATTGCTTATACTGTAGATTGTTGACAATTTAGCAGTGTGATATCTATTTATTGGGTTGGAGAATTGTCTATGACATTGAACGTCTCTGCAGTTTATTAAATGCCTCTGCGTTGTGGGAATCATCTTATTATTTTTTTGTTAAACAATGCCTTCTTTATTAAACTTGGTAATGGCTCATAAGAAGACACTAAATTCATTAGATGAGATGCATACAATAATATTGATCAACATTGTCGTTCCCTTGTTAAATATGCTCATTAAATCAACAGTGCATTAAACCTTGCAGTATGAATAAGGGAGAATAATAAAATAAGAATGGAATCGACTTTAATTCTACATTGTTTATTTCAAATTGCACCTATTTTGATCTGAGAATTTGACATGAATATTGCCTACTCTAGAAAGGCAAATACTAAACATTTCTAAACCTATAATCATGTTATTCACTGTAATTTTTGTAATCTCAAATATTGCTAAATCTGACAGATGATTTTTGGTTAATCCTCTACACGGCACATGTGTTTATATGGTTGGTTATATAAATGCAATGGCATGCATTATTTGATTTCCATGGCTACAGTGTAGATTATATTGCACAGTAGCATACCATACTGCTTTTATTGTCTTATTTTTATTGTCTCCACACAAATCTATTAATGCGTGCAGACCTGCAAGATGTTACAGTATGGATGGTATGGATTTTAAATATCCATCTCGTTCCCAAGGTTTCAAATACTCCTAATTAAGCATGCATGATGTTTCTCTCCCAGCTGGTATGCCGCTGAAATGCACCAGGCAGGTGTATTGAGCCCCCCAGTGAGGCCAGAGAACTGGAATGATATAGAAGTGCAGGTGTGACATGTAAGGAGGAGTCCACGCTGCTTATTGAGTTATCAGAATCTGCGGCTGCAGCTTTGATATATCATGAAGCAGTAAATCAGAGAAAACAATACTTTTTTTTTTAAATAGCGTTGACTTTCCCTTACTATATCAGATGTGTTAATAATGTCTAAAGATTAGGCATCTACTTTACCTTTTGGGAAATTATGACAATGCTGATTGAACTGCCAAAGAGCAAAAGTTTTCCCTCTAATTCACCCTGTTATTGTTTGACGTAGAATTCATTCATGCGGTTCATGATTTATTTTGTGCTCCTCGATAAATGGACGTGTTATAGCAGCTGAACACACCTCTTGTGTCCTCAAGTCAGTTTCAAGCTCTCATTGAGAGTGCATTAAGACCAATTAGAACACATTTGTCTATCCCATAAAGCACATCCATTAGAATCGGCATACATCTGCTCTTTGACATGAAAGGCATGCTTTCCTCTGGAGTTCTTGAGACTCTTAAACTTACAATCAGCCAGCCAGTCTCCAGGAACACATAAAATGTACCCAGATTTACGGGAAGGTTTTTATCCTAGACTCAGGCACCATCTGATAAATAAGCAATCTTTGCTTGAGGCTAAATAATACTCTTTGAGGTCCTGATTTACAATGCTGTGAAGTATCCATTTGTGGTACAGCTCTGAGACATGCTACTCCGTGATTGGTCATCCGTGAGCTCCAAAGTTTGGTTCAGATCTCCAGCTCACGAGCTTTAGGATTTCTAAATGAACAAATGCATAAATGATGGAAGACTTTTATTCAGAGTTAATAGATGAAGAGAAATGAACTTTTCATAGATGTAAAAGGCTCTTAGATTTAACAAAATCCCCCCCCGATCTCCCTTGATTGACGGTAAAACTGTGGCAGCGTGCAGCCAATCTCATTTTCTTGGCTTTTTAAAGAGAACTCATTGGGGTATTGGTCCACTACATGGAGTCCTAAGAGATCTGATTAAAAGGAAATCCCTCAATGTTTTACCCTCACTTTTTCTTAAATAAATTAGGTTCCCACAGTGCAAATGACTAAATTCATCTGGCAATGCCTCAGTTGACATAAAAAACTGAAAGTCACAGCTGCTGAAAGAGACAGATTTAAAAAATAACAATGCTGTATTTTCTCTTTTTCTGTAATGCATCACACGCATAACAGTTTTTTTTATCCTTTAAATTGTAGCAATTTAATTCTACAAGTATCCGTTCAATATAACTTATAACTTATATACATATACATTATTTACTATACCAGCAAATGTACTAGTACTATCATTGCATATTATTGTTACGCACTGTTGCTATGTAGTATTTGTAATTTACCTTAGCACAACTGCCACCTGTCCATATTGTGCTCACAATTTAGCATGGTGCTACTCCCTGTTAACTTCTTTAAATATGTGTGCATATATTTTATTTTATTTGTATTCTTACCTATCCTTTTGACTTGCACTGTTTGGACAACTTCTGCTGCTGTAACGCCTGAATTTCCCCCCTGGGGAGTTAAGTGTTATCTTTTTAAAATGCAGAACAGTTAGTTATAAGTCATCAAATCTGACACTTGGCTGTGTTTTACACTACATCTTTTTCTTAATATAATAGTCTGTAATATGAACACAGTTCTATTCAATCAAGTTGTCACTGAATGTTTTGTAAATGTCTGTATATTGCAGCATCTATCATCATAATCTTGTAATACCAGAGTTTGAGGAATAGTTTAGCAATGAGCCACTGATATGCCATAAGACATATCTCAAATAATTCTATGTGCATTTGGAAGTGCATGGCCCAAGGTTAAAATACAAGCGCTAAAACCAGAGTGGTCCAAGCTCATAAATTCAAGTTAATTTTCTAGCAGACTTCAGAAGACAGTGAGCTAATTCCTCATTCCTGACATGCACTGGCTCACGTGTTTACATATGCTTGGTGCATGACAGAAACTTCTGTGGCCTATATTAAGTAGCATTTTTTTCTCATTCAAAGAAAAAATTGATCATGAGGATTTCATTAAAAAAAAGCAAACATCATATTCAGTATTTTTTCTTATAATAATATGTTTCTCTTTATAAACTAGATTTGCTAGAGCATGAGCCCAGCCCTGTAGTCTAGTTGTGGACTGTCTAAGTTGTCCTGGTGATTTCTGGCAAGGGCCAAGCTATATTTAACAGTCTGCTCCTGTTACAGCCTATACATTAGACTGTGCTTACTACTTCACCTCTTCAAGATATGTTTATCCACATATCAAGTGTCACTAACTTAGCTCTGCTTTTTTTAGTTGTAGTCATGAAGGTCAAAATGCTGAAGCAAATAAATGGCCGTCAAATTTTTTTTTGCTCATTTGCTTTACTTGTTTCGCAAATGTCACTGCAAGCACAGTACTACATTAAAGATGTTGTTTTACGCACTGTTTTATGGGGTTGTATGAAGGCCATGACTTTGTATATTTAGATTTTGACACATTAATTGGGCTAACGGCTTTTCATCCCAGCTGTGGGAAAATTAATAGGAAATTGAGACCCCCTGATAGCTTGTAATCACTGCTTCATGTTGTACAGCCCTATTTATAACAAGTTGTGTTTTCTGCTAAATGGAGGATAAAAATAATAGAGAAAAGTTAAGTGAAGTAGACCCTTGTTATATCCTCCTTTTAAGTTTTAAAGGTAATCTAAGGAGAAAGACACTTTGTTCCAAGGTAACTAATTGAATCCTCATACTAATTCACATTTTATCTACTCCATCAAATAATGATAATAGTACCAATGACCTCTAGAATTACATGGTGTACTCTGCAGAACCCACAACGAGGCATTAGCCCAAGTACACTACTTGATCCTTCAGTGTATCAGCATGACTAAAAAAAGGAAAGGTTCTGCTCAATGAGTTTTAGGTTGTGTTTCGGGGAGGAGGGCTGGTTTACAAAACAAACCACCGTCCCTGATATCAGCTGGTTAATCCTGTCCTCTTAGTGGCTTTATTGGTTCATTCACGGGGGTCTGTTGACATTCCCCCTGCCCTGTTAAAAGGCGACTGCATCTCAAGTGAAATCTAGAGTGTTCTTTACACAGGCGCGGAGCCCCATGTGGCTCTGGCCTCCCAGTGGGCCTGTGATTTTCCTGCTTTAAGTGTCTACTGTCAACACTAATTTGTCCCACTCCTCCTCCACCCCCTCCAGTGGGGGAGGCTCTCCTAAAGTTTTAATAAAAGATCAGCCATAACTCGCTGTTTTCTAAGAGGATTGAGGGTGGGGAGGGCTTTAAAAGCCACAGAGACCATAAGATGCCAGGTAATGATTACAAAGCTTGAACAGAGGCCGTTACCAATACCACATACTGTTTTACACAACACTGCGAGTGTGTGCCTCAGACGGTCTTCCATAGAGGAGAGACAGTCTTAATCAAAGTTACTGTAGTTTGAGGTTAAAAATCTGTAATGGCTGACTTGTTGGCTGTGCTCTTATGCAGTAGAGTCAAGTAATTAAATCTATTTTCAGATGCAAAGGTTTTAATCACAGATAGTGACCATGCAAGCCCGTTCTCAAAGGATTGTGGCAGAAAGAAAAAAAATGTTGAAGAAAAGTTTTAGTTTAATTTTTCATTAATTTACCTTGTGAAGCTGGCTGAGTCTCTAGCTGTTTGTGGCCTAATATAAACTGAAAATGTTTTGCAGCTCACTAACTCCCTTTGTGCATTTTCATTTATCCCTTTTTTGCCGGATTAATAAGAGCTACATGATTGCAAATAATACTTTCTGACATGTGTTGGACCCTACACGAATACCTTTACGGAGTGAGACAAAGTAAATTGCCCTATTTGATTTATCTGCCTTTGATTTCTAAAGGAAAATCAATGGAATAAGGCAATTCTCTTCTGCCATTCAACCAAATTCCTATCTAACTCAATGATGTTTCTGGGAAAGTGGTCAGGAGACCTTCTCTTTTCAATTATGCCTGACTTGTTTACATAGTGTTGTGTTGGCACGTGAACATACAAACCTCATATGACGTCTGCTGTCGGGAAAGCTAAATACAATTTTCCATCTAAGGTGGGAAGGACCATGTAGAAAATTGTTCAATATCTCGGTTGCAGAGCAATTTTTACTGCATTGTTTTGTCGCACATTGTATTGTAGAGTTATGGTAATGTAATATGCATAATTCATACACCTAGGGCCCCCTCCTCATTTATGATTCTGCTGTCCTGCCTGTTCATCTGAAGCTGAATTAATGCTACATTGTCCATTAGGCGGCCATAACATAGGGCAATACTGTCACACACTCTGGTTGAACTGAAAATCCTTTGAGGCAAACAGTATTTTGTTTTATTCATTGTATGTAGCTTATACAAGAATTGCTTTGCAAAGAACAGCAATGCTCATTTTGGGTCGAGTCGGATCTATATGGTGACAATTATTTATTGTGGCTTGCAGAATCATTTTGTTGAGTAAACAAACAACACTGTGCACATTAAGAGTTGACTGCATGGACAATGCATTGGTGTTAGCATTTCATTGTGTTTTAGCAGCAACTGTATTCCAGCTAGCATACTCAGGTTGATCAGTGGCTGTGGAGCACAAAGAGAGAGCGTAAGAAATGTCTTGTTATCCTCTCTAGGGTTCACTTAGAGAACCCCAGACTACTGCAGTGGTGACCTTCATAAGGCACCGTCTCCCTGCTGGGAACACACACACACCAGACACGTCCACTCCACAGCCGGCACTCATTGGGTCATGATGGGGCTAAGCAGGCCCATTAAGGCATGCTCATCTAGGCTGCTATCACGTGCACGAAGCAGGAGGATGGACTTTTGCCAAGAGGGTTTGGCCCCTAAGTATCTGTTGTTTCAAAGCCCAGGTTAGGTTCTCTTTAAAAGATGCAAAAAGTAAAGAAATGCAGTGTTTTCTATGCTATCCTGTTCATTCCAGGATACCCCTCTCATTGTATGATGTTTCAGGCTTTGCTCGGTGGATTATAAATCCATTTTTCGGACATGCTGTGGTCAGTTTAATGATCATTATTTGGCTCAGATGGAAAAACAAGGGAATAAGCTGAATCAATGATCGATTTTACAATGTGACTTGATTCATGGGCAGTGCTGTGATAAATGACCATCTTATTGAGCTGGAGGGTAACTGTTGTGAAATAAAAATGTATGCTGTGAGAAAGAGCCTCGAGATGGAGCTTGATTTTACAGTTTCATTAGTTCATTAGTGTCTTAGAAAGCCATACAATCATACAATGCATCCTACTTTTCGTGTATTTGCTAGAGAATCAAAAATACCAAAAGAGCGAAAACTCAGTACTTACTCTTGGATTACTTGCTATTAGTGAGCACGTTTGAGGAATACTGAAAATGTTAGTTACAATCAGAATTAGATCTCTGGTTTTGAATACTCTGTTTATTATTTTCAGTTTAAACTAAATCAGATATCACACTCACATTTCCCAAATAGTACAGGACCTCGCTTTGAACCAATACCAACCTAACATGTTGGTTAGTTTGGTATTGGTTTAAATTTCTGTATTTTTAATTTGAGCATGAGTACATGAGCACTGTATCAGTTTCTCTGCATCCCTGTATGCTGCTAAACAGAACAGCTGTAGTTTATAGTATAATCATATATGAAGCAGTCAGTTTTCATGGAACATGTATTTTCATGGAACTGTTGATGCAGGTGTACTGTATCTCTAAAATCCACATTTGAAATCCACAAGCACAGCTTAACTGCATGCTGTTGTTGATATATTTAAAAATAAGTCAAATGAGATGCAGCGCTGCCTCTCTTTATGTAGTACGTAGCTTCCGTGTCAGCTCTGCACGAATGTAGGCATGTATAATACGAGGCAGAGGATCTGTCTTTGATTCTGGGTGACGGGAGGGCAAGCTTCACCTAAAGGTAGTGAAGCAAAGAAATAAGGGCATAGCACGCGGCTTGTGAAAAGCAATGGAAGAACAGAGGGGGGCTCACATTAAAAGTGTCTCTCTAGGTAGCTGACATGATGCGACTAGTCAGACGTAAATAATGACAGACGGAAACTATCATGAGGTCTGTGAAGCATCCATATGCTGCCATCATTTTCTGTCTAACCTTGCATTGGCAGCAGCTCAGCGCCTTTACCAGCCCATGAGATCATTTAAAAATCTGACTAACGATGCAGCCAGGCCTTACACCGCTCAAGGATTTGCATTGAGTTTAAATCAGTTGGATACGTTTGGTCGTGTGTGTTTTTTAGTTTTTATCTCTGTGACTTTTGACATTATTTTGCCGTATTTTGCAATTTATTCATTGTCTAACATTCGTCATCACATGCTGTATATTATATTTTTGTAGTAGGAGCGGTAGATTTTGTGTTTGTGATATATTGCTTGTCTACCAAGCCACCTACATTATGACAACAGCGTTAATTTTTTTCTCTTAATCTAAATGTATCACTGTTTAAGCATGGGCAAAATGATGATAGAAGAGGACAAAAAACGAATGTCGATTTGTTTAATGACCTGGCGCTACCAGCAGTTGGTTTTTAATTGACTCCTGTTCAATACATGGGGTTAATATATTTAAATCAACCACAACAATGAGGGCCTAATTGTGAAAGATGAACGTTGATTTAAATATGTTTTGTGTTTACTGTATAACATTAGGTTGACCGGGTCGTTCGGTGCGGACGCCTTTTCTTTGACGTTATTTATAGACATATACATGTCTTTTTTTTATAATTTAGTGATTAAAACTCCATATGTTTCACATCTTTATGGTATTAATATCTTTGGTTCAATTATTTATTTTATAACTCTACTTTTGAATATACAGTTGTATGTCCACGTTTAGCACCATATTGAATAACAGAGAACTGAATAATCATAACATGATCTGCATAAGTTCTTATTTTTTAGAAGACGGGAAGAGAGCGAACCAAGAAGCTATTCTGCTTTGTAATTAAAACTATCTTTGGGGATGTGTTTTACTCTACATTGGAAATTTGAAACTTAAAAAATGAACCCCTGATGTATTTGCATAATATAACAATGAGTCCCTCTCAACAAATTTATTAGTCTGGATTCTGAAAAAAAAGTCATGGCAAAGCAACTTGCATGCTATAATTGGCATCTGGTGGTTTGCTTTCCTGAGGAGAAAGTGAATTTTATATTCTTTTATAATAAATAGCATATTTAAGCACCCAGGAAATCACTGCAAGACATCCATCCTACAACGTTTCATTTATTCTGGTGTGTTTAATTAAAGCTCGGAAACTACATGCAATATTTGTCTGAACAGTGTCTAATGTCTGAGACTGGTTATTAGATATTAAATTGATGCATAATTCAGGCAATTAAGAAAGTAATCACACAAAGTAATGTAATGGAAGTTAATTATTACTGCATAAGCAAACAGTTCATCAATGCTAGTTAACGCTGTGACTGCATCCCTAATATGCTCAGCAAGCACGGAAATTTCTTTCCCTCAATGTTTTGATGTGCTGATTAAACATTGTGGAGGCATATTAGTGAGGGAGAGGAGCGGGGCCTCCTCCCCTTGCGGTGCCGAGCGGGGCTCCTCACTGCCGCTGCAGGGTGCCTGCTTCATGGAGCTTCTTCATGCTCTAGAAATGACATCAAAGGTCCTGCTGCATGATCTATCTATCATCTATCTATACATCTATCTATACATTTATCCATCTACATCTATCTATACATCTGCCTGCCTACACAAATACTACTGAGGGGATTTTTTATTACATGTCCTTACCTGCTCCTTTCCTCCTCCTTTCTAAGCTGAGAAAAGGATCTAAGTAAAAGAAAAACCCAATGACAACCCCAAGCCTGTCCTTGTTGGAACAAAAGCCTGAGATGAGATAATACTAACAATTGGGCACCCAGACCGTCTTCCTTTTGAAGACATCCTATAAAACAAGACCTTCCAGCCTCTGGTTGTTTTCCTGAGTAAACATGCATGTCACAGTTGACCTTTTCTGGGGTCAGGCTGCTTTTATATTGGCTGACATGTTTCCAACTTAATAGAACTGTTTAGCAGAGATCCCTTGGGCCCCTATATTTATTAAGCTGCAATGAGTTGCATCTGTCTTGTTAAATTGAAAGGGCCAATGACTGAGGTGCCGTATATAATACTAACTTACAGATATAGAGACACGGAGCTACACATACGCTTAAATGAGCACCAGCATATTCATATTCCAACATAAACATAAAAAATGTATTTCAGTTGTCCTTTTGATTTACCAGCATATTTGCTAATAGTGGTTTTGACTATTTGGATTGTCTAAAACAATGACCTTTTGTGATTTTCTTCTATTAATTGGTTATTGCTCTCATTTTTAGTTAATTGTTAATGGTAGAGAAGTGTGTGGTGTGACACTCTTTTGTGTTGTTTTTTCTCAGCAATTGTCTCAGGAATATTGATTTATCTTTGTTCAGCCATTGTACAACATCCCATAATGCTGGTCATTTTCTTAGACTGATTTTAAGCCCCTATCTGGTAATCAGGGATAATTGTCAATTATCACAAGGAACCATCAGATCAATTACTGCAAAATCAATGCAGCCACTTGGCGTGTACTGCTTCCTCTTCCACAGTAAACCTACCACCTGGAATGATAAACAGCTTGTAAATATAAGACGCATGTTAAACATCTTAGATATTAAGTTTGTCAATTATTTAATAGAAACTAATACTGGAAAATCATTGTGTGGTAGCTCATGCAACTGTTATATTGTTGTAATGGAAATAGCAAAACACAAGCACCAGATGGTCCCCTGTTGATGTTGTTTTATAATATCTAATGGAGACAAAAGTACTGTTATCTCTTAAACTGAAGGCTGCGTATTACATCTTTCGCTTTTTATGAGTGGGCTGTAGAGAGAGCCTCTGTTTTCCGTGTTCAAGATGACTTTTGTGATGAAAGTTAATGTCAGGGTGTCCTGATGTCCTTATTTTCCGCATAGAAGCCGGATTCCACTTTCACCTCATGGGAGAGAAACGCCATCCCCTGAATGACTTCCTCCGTGTATGGAAACAAATGGGCTGCAGTAATGGAAGAGCCCCGCCACTAGACTAATGTATTATCTCCTCCTCAATGTATTTATTTACACTCAACTTTGCCACAAATTGTCTTGTCATCTTAACGGGTGAGGATTAATCTGTTGC
Source organism: Cyttopsis rosea (assembly GCA_900302355.1). NCBI lineage: Eukaryota > Metazoa > Chordata > Actinopteri > Zeiformes > Parazenidae > Cyttopsis > Cyttopsis rosea. The sequence goes on from OMKR01062443.1 coordinate 28,728, forward strand.
TGTCCAGGCATAGGTGGGTGAAAGAGAACGACTTTTTATTCCAACTTTGTTTATGAGCTTGTGAGGCAACTTAACTCCGTAACACTCATACAGTGGCACGCTGAATAGGGTGAATGCTCACTGAGATTTCTGCTGATCTTTTCTTTAATTAAATAAAATAAAATACTTTCCACAGAATACTTTCCTGTCGATCATACATAGTGGTTCAATGTAAAATTCTGAATTTGTTTCACCTGCAAACGGTGGATTTATGGCTTGCGTTTTTTATTAAGAACACGGAGTGATGCATTCAAGGACGAATCTTACGTTTTGCCAGTGAGGAAGGGCATACTGTATCATGACAAATGGTAAGGTCATCATTAAATATACTGCAATATTTGTAGTGTCTGTATTGTGTCCACAAATTACATATTGAATCCTTATTTAAGGTGGGTGCCAGAATCACATTGTCCATTTCGATATATGTCAATCCTGCTATAATCATTTACAGTGAATCTAGCAGAGATTGTCATTTACCCTGTGTCCAGGCTGCTCATATTTCATCGCCACCTGAAAGAGGCTGCCATTGAATATAATCACATACACACCTACTGCATCAGACCAAGAGAAAACAGAGTGTGCACTTTGTGCACAGCTATTTATATCAATAAGTCCCGTGCTGAGAGGCACAAAATGAGCGTTTAAGCTGCAGGGCCCTGAGAGCTCAGTAGCAGGTGGGCAGGCTGCTTCGAGGTGCCTGCATGGGCGGAGGAGGCGCCTGCTCTTTTACAGGTGTTGCCCATCTCGCTGAGCATCCGCGGCTCTGGGAAAATTTAGGTTTGGGAGGGAGTGGGACAGCTGGAGCAGCAGGCATTGGGGAGACAGAGAGAGAGCCTCCTCTCGCTGTCGGGGCCTCCGCAGGTCAGTGCCTCTACCCAAAGGGACGGCGGAGCGAAACGCCATCAATTCACAAACAAAGGAGCCACTTCA
>OMKR01062445.1:0-19497 GCA_900302355.1 Cyttopsis rosea
GACAGTGGAATTTCAAGCAAACACACTTGCGTCCAACTTCACCTATGTGGCTTTGCCCCCCCGGTCTATTATGTAACGGACAGTGTGTGCGTGCAGAGCTGCTATTTCCTCGCTGGAGACCGTAGAGGGCTGTTATTTGCCTTTCGGAGCGTGCAGGCTGTAGGTACTGAGAAAGAAGATGCTTAGTGTTTCATCTCTCTGTCGGGTTTTTCGGAACTAGCCATCAGAATTTTGAAAAGAAAAAAGAAATCTCATCTCACCTTCTCGGCAATGAGGACTAAATGACTGAATTCCTGTTTTTAGCGCCAACGTCAGAGCACCAAGCTTCTCTCTCGTAAAAGAGTTACTGAAGTTATTGAAGTTTTTATTTGGACTTGTCAGCGCACGCAAGACACACCACAGCTCAGCTGGAGAACTGGGATTGGCCACACCCCCATCCCTGCCCTGCCTGGAGTAATCACAGCCTGGAGTGTGTCAGGACAGAGCTGCACGCGGCAGCAGAGAAGCCACCCGTAAAGCAGCGTAAGCAGCTGTAGTAGCAGCAGCAGCAGTAGCAGAGGCAGCCTTGATTCTCCTCAACCAGCTCCCCATTCGAATGTCTGTTTTTTGGAATAAAACCCACGTTTGCCGCCATCCTTTCCGGGATTAAAGAACGTTTTATGCCCCGATTTGCGAATCCTTCTCTGGCTCTGGTCCAGCATCTGCTCCAATTATTACTCCACCAGCATGTGGTTTTCTGTGGTGGGCAGGAGACAGTCTGAGGTACAGTAACATCACCTGCGTTTCTAATGTCTTACTAAGGTATGTTTGTATGTTTTCTTTGTGGTCCGCTGCTTTATCCTCAACGTAATCTATTAACGTAATTGTGCTTTTAAAACCAAACCCATATATAGATGTATGTAAATAGATGGAAACAGGCCCTTGTTAAGAATCTTGCTTGGCGGGTGCAAGGTGAGGCACTGAGAGGGGGTGTGTGCCATCAATGCGTTTAATTACTTGGTATTCCTATTGCTCTCGCTCTCTACTTGCGGCACAAAATCAAAGAGATGGCAGTGGCAAAAAAGTGGCAGCCCCACTTGCATGTCAGTAACCTAGTGTTTGTTTAAGGGATGCGTTCAGGGGCCGTGCTGTTAATGATTCAACTTGATATTCGCACACACGCTTACGCAGAGTGGAAATAGCAGTACAGCCACTTTCTGGGCTATGGGATATTTCTGGGCGCGTTTGGGTGCCCGTACATGCATTTGCCTGCCCACGCCTGCGTTTCATTGTGTCAAGCGCCTTCCTCCCGACGTCTCCCGGCTGGTGCTGAGGAAATCGAGTTTCCCCTGCTTCTCCTGTTCTGTTGACGTGTTTACTCATTCCTCAGTAGCTTTAGAGAGCGTGGGACATTCCACCTCTACACATCTGTGCACCTACTGACCTTGAGTTTTCACCTCGAGAAGTTCATATAGTCTCCCAACAGCAGGCTTACTGTTGACCCATACCGATTCGCTGATAGGCCAATCAGAGGAAACATGATCAATGGCAAGATTATCTTCACAGCCAGAGGTCAAAGACTTTGAGACTCGATGCAAGTAAAATACTTCTCATACCCTTGAAGTCCCATGAAGCTTATCTCTCCTGTCACATTGATCCAATCAACAACAACTGTTAATTTATATGTACTGTTCAAGTAATGTTAAGTTAACGTTATGCATTGACATGCCTCCATTTGATCATTTTTGTATGTGTTTGTTTGCAAAGCAATAGAAGAATGGTAATATCAGTTAAAACAATGGCATGAGAGCTCTACTCCCTCGAGAACAAGAACAATGGAAGGATGTACTGTGGAACACATGTACATGCACAAGCAAACACACTTGTAAATCTTCAGAAAGGAGGGCTTGTATGCCTGTATAAGTGACCAATGGGGGAAATATTTTCTTTTGGCGGGACGGTGGGGGTGCCCTCAGCCTTTCTGAGTGATGTAAATCCATGCCAGCTAGTCCATGTCTAAATTATGGAACACTCTGTCCATGGGATCACAGAGAATTAAACGTGACTTGACAAAACCCTCAGCCTTACTTTGCTTCCCTCACAAACTGTTTTAGCCAGACCCCCGGAAAACCTCTAATGCCCAAGGAGAGCCACTCCTAGAGTCTCCTAGAGACCAGAAAGAATTCTTTGAAAATGCTCTTGGTTTTTAGACCCCGAGGCACCCTAATTCCAACCTGTCTTTTCCAGGTGTGTTTGATTTCTTTCACCAGGCACCTTCGGAACTGCCCCGGTAGAGATGGCACTTACAGTTTGACCCTCTGTTGATCACATGGTAAAATCTGGCTTACTCAGGAATTCTAGTTATCCTTCTAATGGAGTGAGTCCATTCTCACATACAACTAATAAGAAGTATATCATAACATCCCAGCCTAACATAGCGTTCTGAATAACCTAGATGAGCGCAAAGGTTTAAGGTCTTTCAAATTTCAATTGGCTTGGTCTAAGGTTCCGGCAGCTGTGTTGACGAGCAGCACACCTGGTTTTCTGTTGACCCCACGACCTCCCCTCTCCCCAACTGCACCCACTCATTACTCGCTAAGCTACTGTTTTAATACCTGCATTATAGGTGTGTGGGTGAGAGCATGTGCTTCGCTTCTCTCTCTGCACGTTTAAACATGAGCTGGCTTGCTCTACGACTGCGTATGTATGTAATTTTCAGTAGACAGACGCAGACCCAGACTGTTTTAGAGGAAGTGAAGATGGTACCTACTGTACAGGAGAGAGAGGGAGAGAGAGAGGGAGAGAGGGAGGGAGAGAGAGAGAGGGAGAGAGAGAGAGTTTTGAATAGCAGGATGCAAACACAAGCAGCATTCTTATAGGCGTTTTGATGCATGTTGTTGAATATGGCAATAATAAAACATTAACATTGATTGCTTTGCTTTGACCACTTGTTCCTGTTGTGATAAACACGGATAAGAAACCCTTGTGTCGGCCCCTTAGGTTTATATACACACACACAAACTCACATGCACAGTGTCCGAACATTGCAGATTAAGTGTTGAATGGGACCCCATATCTCCGTTGCCTCACTTCCTTTTTTTAGTGAGTAAGTGAGACATAGGTCACTTCCTGGGGGTGAGGCACAGAAGGTGGCAGCAGGAAAGTTGTGAGGATTTCCTGTTGTATTTGTTGCCGTTTCCAGATCTGTCGAAATCCCAGCATAAAGCATTTGAAATGGCATTCTCCTTTTCCTTCTTTTATCTCTGATCAGCAGGGCAACAGTACAGAAGGATTTATAATCATCATTTTTTAATGATCGTAATTCTGTGGTACTCATTAGGGATCATTGACATTCTATTATTTGGTGAAACCCCTGCCTGTCTCTCGCACAGGAGCATGTTGGGTATGCTCTTGTTCGGTGTGATCAAGCACAGAAACTCTGCCTACATGACCTGACTCCCTGTTTCATCTACTCCATAACAGCAGTTTGCAATTTCTTGTGAGGGAGTTAGACCCATATCAAAGAGTTTCCTCAGTGTATATGTTCCTCAATGTACATTGATTATTCATTTTGCTCCACAGAGGAGATGGCAGTCAGCAAAACCTGAGTTAGCAAACAGAGAAAAACCTACTTAAATATAACAGATTGACAGATAATCTGTGCCTTTTGATTTTGTTCAAAGAGATCGATTCACCACATACAGCTTCACAGTGCCAGATTCTATGTATGACAGTCATTCAGAAATCCCATTAATCCACTTTGAAGTTTAACAATCTGGTTTTATAGACCTGCTGCTTTTCATGTTGCTGGGTCCTGGGTCACACCAGAAGCGACACGTCAGCATCGCGAAAGCGCTAGGCTAGACCCTCGCATTTTTTTATGCTTTGGCTCTATTTTTCTGGGCTGCAAGCGTAAACTGGAGCATAGATTCCTATAGAGGTCCATTCAAAAGATGTATTTAGTGAAAATATTTAATTACCAAGCCTGGTATACATCAACCACATTTTGCTGACAAATTGCTGATGTGCAGTCCTAACGTGGATTACTGAGTTGAATACATTTTTCAAATTAAACCTCACTTATGTAAAGAAAATATTATCATTCCAGCAGGAAAACAAATATCACACACAGGAATAGACTTTACTTCATACTTGGGAGGTTGTTCTGAATTACCCGTTATACTTCAGTTGTATTTGCGTTATTTCAGTCAGGCACCTTTAATAGGGTCCTAGTGCCCGTCATGCTGCATAGGAATCTCCGCAAATTCATAGCAGTGCGGCAGCTTCAATGGATTGTTGAATGTGTTTGTGATGAATATACCATTCAATAATCCATTTAATTATTCATTCAATGTTCATCACTCATTGTCACCCATGTACCTGCTGTACCACCATACAGACAGGAAATTGCAAGCAAGAAATCTGACAATTTATTTATAAGGTGTTATTAAGCTATTAATATGTTTTTATCAAATGTACAAGAATATATCCATTCCATGGTTTACTTCATCTTCAAAGTCGTGAGCGTGCTGCTTTCGGTCGCGCGTCGTAGACTGAATGAAGACCGGGGTTTCGGGGTGATTTGAGGATCCGTGACGCCGTGTCGCTTCTGGTGTGACATTTTGTGTGATATTTTGGCTTGCCTGTTGATGTCAAAAAAGTGTTTTCTAGATACTTTTCTTATTCTTATACCAGGAGCACTGTGAAAAACAATGTGATAAATACCATTCAACGCCCATCTACGGCGATGATTGATGTGTCTCCAAAAACCTATTAATGGATGTTTTTCTTGGATGTTTTTTTTTTCCTCAACCAGTCTCTGCTTTTGCCAGTGGAGAGCAGTTGGTTCCCAGGAGTCTACAGTTTCTGCCTCTTTGCCTCATGCTCATGTCTGAGGCCGGACGCAATGCACACATGCGCCCACATACACAAACACACCCCATGGATGAACTCTCGTGTCTGGGGCATTCTGCCCAATAAACCTAATCCACTCCTTTCCTCCTCCCTTCATCCTCTACTTCCCTCTCTCAACATTCTCCAAACCCACTGACACTTTTTCTGACTTCCCCATCGCTCAACCAGGCATCTATGTTTTTTTTTCGCTCTCGCGATTGGATCTCATGCATTGTTGGGTAATGTCTCATAAGGGTTTACTAACAACCATTCGGAAATGTGGGAAATTATTCTTATGAAACACTTGACTAAAAATTTATGAATTGCTTGCTGTGATTGCCAAGGAATTTATCAATACTGTTGTAAATGTTGTGATTACACATGCATTTCATGATGTTGTCATGAGGAACATCCTCCTTTTATTGATAAATAATTTTCTAAGGCATTAATAAAGCATGCTCAAAACTTTCCCCATGCTAAGTGACTAAGTGACACATACAGACATTTATTTATTAAATGTTTTGTTGACTGTCAATATAAAGAGATGGAAACAGATGATCCGCTGTGGCGACCCCTAACGGGAGCAGCCGGAGGAAGAAGAAGAAGTTGACTGAAAGGATTCAAGAAGAATTGTTTATTATTCACACATTTAACCACACGCATGCGGAGGGTGACACACACACACACACACACACACACACACACACACATGCAGTGGTGAACGATGAGATTTGGTCTCTGCGTTTATCCCATCCCGGCCGTCCTTCCAGTGGGCAGCCCTTTTTTCGTCGGCGCCCGGGGACCAGTTCCAGGGAGAGGACAGGAAGTGTTCTGCACGTTTTTTTTTTTGTTTTTTTTAGTCGGGGTCCTTAGTGGGAGGCCCAATGCGAACACGGGGAGAACGTGCAAACTCCACACAGAAAGGCCCCTGATCGGGAGATAACCCACCGGAGCACGGTGCCAACAGTGCCCCAGGCGGGAATCGAACCCAGGACCTTCTTGCTGTGAGTGTTAACCACTGAGCCACCGTGCCGCCCAAGTTGATTTTGTACATGACAGTGTTTGTGTATTAGTGAGACATTTACATGCCGCAAGTAAGATGAATGAATCCTCTCATTCCCCTTGTCTTTATCTTGCTTTACATCCATCAAGATAAATTTAACTCGGAGAAATTGATTTGCTGTCTAATACGTAACTCCAAATCATACTAGGAAGGAATGACATAGTACAACGATACATTATCATGTGTTGAGATCTTTGAACAGATTATACATAACTCCTACATCTTTTTTTTTTTTCATATTGGCAGTGGCGAAAAATTGAAAACAGTTGCATTTTGCATCACTAATCCTGAAGAGAAGAGAATTGGTCCCCGGGCGCCGACAAAGTGGGGGCTGCCCACTGCTCCTGGCTGCCCCTGGAGGAAGGACGGCCAGGATGGGATAAATGCAGAGACTGTATCTCATCGTTCGCCACTCCTGCATGTGTGTGTGTGTGTGTGTGTGTGTGTGTGTCACCCTCCGCATGTGTGTGGTAAATGTGTGATTAATAAATCATTCTTCTTCTTCTTCTATTTCAATATTAAGACAGTGATATCGAGAAAAACATAAATGCCTCCTCAGAGTTTTATCTGCACTCATGTTGTGTTTATCCGTTGTGAGTGGGGTTTGAATGCATGAGCCCCTTTTACTCAGAGATCCCGAAATAATGCCGCAAAGACGACCCGTCTATATCGCGGCTTTGCCTTTTTACACTGAACCCAGCAAAGCCGGCATATTGCTGCCCCGGTGTGTGCTTTTAGACAGCATGCCGAGATGCCGGCTTCCCGGAATTGCAGGGACGTTATCATGGCGCGTGACGTACATAACAGCGTCGGTGAGAAAGACAGGTTGAAAATGATCACAATGATTTAATAAAACGGATTATTTAAAATTATACAATTATTTAATTTAATAGACCCGGTAGCCTGGGGTGGGGACGGTGCTGAGAGCGGAGCTGTGGACCCGTGTTGCCGGAGCGCGTAGACGAGCAGACAGAGAGAGACCGGGTGGCGAAAGGTCCTTCCTTCTCTGGAGGCTATTTTATTATTTTATTTATTATGACAGGTTGAAAATGATCATTGATTGAATAACATTGGGTTATTGCATCCGGGACTCCATACAGAACTCCGTAAAGGACATGTGTAGTTCTAAATAAAAGAAATTATGATTTTTTTTATTATTAATTAGAATTGGAATTTTAGAGGAATATCTGCAGCGCTGTGTGACAAGGCGCAGCTCCTGAGTGGAGTTTCTTTTTTCTTCTTCTTCCTTGGACCAATGAAAAGCTTGTCATCAGAACGTCACTCCCCTGAGCCGGCTTGCCAGCTGCCCCTTTTACACGGACAGTGGGTCGGCCCCGTTTCGCCTCCGTTACTACCTCTGCTGTCGGATCAGAGGCGGATCAACTCTGCCCCTCCGTTCCGTGTCCGTACCTTTTACACAGAGCGGCGATGCGGAATAAAGGCGCAACGATGCCGGCTTGGACAGGCTGTGTATAAGGGGCTCATGACTCAATTCATGTTCTGTGGTTCCTCGACAAGGTACTCAGTCGCGCCCCATTTAATCTGTGATTGGTTGGTTGGAAAAAAAAAAGCCACAATGACGACCGGAGCGCCCTTCTGAAAAACTTTTTCCAACTAGAAGAAAAAAGGATGCCAGACGCTGCGCTCTGTCCTCATTAGTAAAACAAAAAAAAATACACTGGTGCTTAGTGGAAACAAGTGCTTATTCCATGACGATGGGGGTTATCGTTAGACCTCACGTAAGCCCACACGTAAACGAGTAAATCAATGTGCCAGGATGACTCCCATTTCCAGTTTATAAACAGACGGCGAGCTATGCTGCGCTTATGAAGTGTTTGACACCGGGGCAACCAGACTGCACAAGATGGTTGACAGTGGCCCAAATTTGGTTGCTCGGGGCAACTGTCGAGCTCTGGTAATGTAATTATACATGGGCCGGTAATTCAAAGTCTATGGGGGAAACCACAGAGAAACACTAACTAACTAAACAGAAAACTATACAAGAGGTATTCAGTAGTCAGACTTATTTTTCCCTAGGTTGCCATGAAAGAGCTTTACAATAACCATAAGGCAAAAGTTCAACCAGTCCTACAACCTGGTCCTACATATGTTTAACCATGCACTGCATCACAACAGCTGCAAAGTCAGCATTTGAAAAACCTGGGGGTAAAAAGCCTGGATTGATATTTGAGTAATATCTCAATGCTATAGTGTCATGTGAAGTCAACTAGAGTGTTTAAGAACTGCATCTTTCACCTTAACCCAGGGCTCCAGACTATGATCCGACCGATATGGATTTTTTGTCACCGATACCGATTTTAAGGGGCAAAAAATTCAGATAAGCAATATTATCTGCCGACATTTGTATAGCAGAAAATAAATTGTTTTATTGAACAAAATGAACATGAATGTGTATGAATAACATTGAATGTATGATAACAAAATAAATATTTTCAATAATAACTTAACTCAATTAAAATCAGTTTGAACAGTTATGAAATAATTCAAATAACAGTAACACAAATTATTATTATCATAAAAAGCACTGGCACTCTGTCCAGTGTCCTTTGTGGCATAGTACGCACACGTTTATTTAACAAATCGAAAATGAAAATAGTATTTTATTAAAAAAACAAAAACATTTTAAATCCCTCATCTTAATTTGTTACTGTTGTATTTTTGTCTGTCTTTCTAAAAACAATTCCAGGACAGATCCGGTAGTGACAAGGCCTGTCGCATTAAGAAATTTCATTGTGGGTAATGTAGGAGCCCTGTTGGCACATGGCTAGAGGAGGATGACGGAGAGATGGCTGATGAGAGCCGATACACTTGTTACTACTTTATTCTAAAAGTTAGATACATGGCTGTATAGTACCTGTTTTCAAATAAATGCAAGTCCAAAGAGTACTGCCTCACGTTGTCTCTGTGGAAGGAAATCGCTAATTATTGGAAGTTCCCGACAACAAGGGTTCCATTCAAACTAAACTAGACTAAACACTGTATGTGAAAGCTCTCAGAGATATTTAATAAACTTTATAAACTTTTGGGAATAAAACAGACATGATTCAAAACCGTTGCCAACTCCATGTGTGAGGACACAAACGGGATATGTTTTTGACTGACTTGGGGGTGAGTAAGGAATGTACATTTTTTTATTTTAGTAAGAGAGTGGCTGTGTGACTGTTCCCATTACGTATGGTGCTTGCTTCGTTCCAAACAGAGTAAGATTCAGTAGACTTCATCTAAAACAGGGGGAGGGAGAACACAGGGGGACACACACAGCGGAGCGCGCAGATGCTGGCACGCCGATCAAGGGTCGCAGATCGGTCCTTTAAACGTCCACAGACGAATATTGAAGATTTAGTTAAGGCATGGAACTTCGACTCGTGGATTCTAAATCTGTTCATGTGTGGTATAACCATTGGTAGTGACTTTATCGATGAAATTTCATCCGATACCGATAGCTCTTCGGAATCCAAATATCGGCCAATATTATCGGCCTACTGATATATCGGTCAGGCCCTACTCCAGACTAACTTTTTTTCCAGACACCGTCCTGAAACACAATGAAGTTTCGAACTAACTAAGTTAACATGGACCATCCCAAATTTTAAATGTTGTTTCTTCACATTGTACTTACATCATAAGTACATTATAATTAGTTAAAGGTCATCCCTAGTGGTTATTGGCATACATGCAACACAATTGAAAGGATTAGGAAAACAACTGTATTTTTTGTTATACATGGATGTTGACTACAAAGTGTACTTTCTTTTAGCAATATAGATCATTATTACATCACACTAGACCAATTACACGACAACAACAATCACTGACATTTACATTCATTCATTTTGCTCAATTCTAATTATAGTACATCAGAATTCCATTTGTTTGAAGATAATATGCAAGGCGCCAGTTAAAAACCATGTTAAAAAACGGCCTGTCTATGGTGAGACTAGCAAGCCGCCTGCAGCCTCATGGAATTTAGTGATGAGACTATGAGACTGCCGAACAATTGCCGACTGCCGAACGATTCGTTCATAGCGAACAAATCTTTTAAATGATTCAGGAGTCTGGAGTCACTCTGCATTCCACCCAAGTAAACCATTTAGACAGATTTCAATAATACCTAGGAGAATTCCATTCACAACTCAGACTCTGACACTCGGTCATCATTCACTGGAAGTCCTATTTCACTCTCCGTGCATTAGACCAACTTAATCAAATCGAACGACTTATTACGGAGAAGCTCCTCAAGAGCCGAGTCTCAAAAAAGAACCTTTCATCACTAGTGGAACTCGCACACTGTTTCTTCCCAGAGAAGATTTCTGCAGTGACAGCGATAGATACGCAGTTGGCTCAATTTGTCATTTGCCAGGTGATAAATAAAAAAACAACAATTTGCCTTATTGTGTCGAATGTGTCCTGGCGAGGATTTCCTCTCATCCCAAATGCATATCTTATCGTCCCGGGATGGCGGGACACCGTTAGTCTCGAACTCTGCCCTCACCCTTACTAGGCTCTTAAATTATTAAAAGAATAAAGCTATTAATGTTAAAAGCTGGTTCAGGCCATTGATCAAATAGGTTGAGGTAGGTACAGCAGTCAGCAAAGTTGTTGTGCAGAGCAAGAAGAGAGAATAGCTGCATACAGTCTGATACATACCTATGAGTATTGGCACATATACACTAAATAATAGATCAGTAGTTGGCCAGCTTTCATAGTCCAAACCAGCGTTTCACACTGCATTTTTCTAACGAGGCTCCAAGCCTTTTCTCTTTGATAGCACAGCTTTTCCTCACTGTGGGTGTCTGGGATCAGTGCGAGTTGTCTGAAGCTAGCTCACATGGCATTACGCCGGTCTGGACTGGCTGACAGTCATGACGTCTGTGTTGGGAAGAGGGAACACCCTTTTCCTTATAAAACAGCCAGAGCCATACCGAGGCCATTCAAAATGAGAGCAACTCCAACTCACTTTTTAAATCTAGTCTGGAGGAATATGTACAATGAATCACATCCAATTATTTACAATGAATGATGTTGGTGTTAGGGGGATACCAAGAATATAAAACCTTTAATTTACTACTCACATATAATTGAAAGCTGTTAACATGGTATGCAATACGTGTTTTACAACAATATGTTCACTAAACTGAATAATCATGATTATGATGTCAAGCAATCATTATCTATCTTAACCATAATATCAGCCTTGTTGACATGAAAACATATAGGCCTGACCATGACATTCATAGACAACCCCTACTCAAAAATATATACCATGGTCTAACCTCCTGCAACGAAGCCAAAACACACTTACATTTTTGTTTTACTAACTGACAAATTGCTTTCCCTCTGTCCACCTGGCAAAGGCTAGCAACACTCAAGCCAGGGCAAGATGCTTCTGTTCTGGAGGCACTGGGATTCGGACAGATGGGATTCACAGGGCAGGGTCCAACGAACTTCGGCGGCCGGCCTCCCGGCCCCCCTCCGCCCACCCGTCTCCCGGAAAAAACACCTCATTAGTCTTAAGTGCAGCCTGGCCTCAGTACCAGCTGGCCTAGCCAACACCAAGTTTACATGACACAGCAGCCCTTTCCAAGGGCTGACCAACCGTTTGCCAGTACCACGAGGCTACGTAGCCCTGTTCCATCTCTTCCTTTTGAACATAATGCGCCAGCAGTCGCTTGCCCTGCACCTAGCCAGGCTTCTTCTAAAGAAGAAAAAGAAAAGAAAAGAAGGCACACATACTCCAGTGTGTGTGAGGGCAGTGGGGGTTATCTTGACAGCTGTGGCTGCCAGACCTCCAACTCAACAAGGGGGAGGGGGCTGATAAGGCACTATTGAGGCCAAATTTGCATTTGTCATGCTCACATGCCAACACAAATAGAGGGATGTTTGTTAGTTTCTCACGGATAATGCACCCCCTCATCCATTTAAACAACTAGGCAAGGGAATTTTATTCACTGCATTTGCATGGCAATTGAGCATACAGCTGTCTGAAGAAGAAGAAGAAGAAAACAACACTTCTCTCTTTCGTTTTAGTTGATCTGGCCAGTGCTCAAGTTGGTACACAATGCCCCACCTCCTTTCTACTCAGTCCCACTCAACCAGTCAGACTGAGTAAGCTCAGGGAAGTGGAATTCCTGTGTGGGCGGAAGGAGGGGCGTGGCTAATGTACACAGACCGAATCACAAGGAGCTCAGGAACAGAGTAGGCTCGGCTCTGCTTCTGCAGGCATTTCTCAGGGGCTTACTTTTGCTATTCAGTTAAATGTATAACTCCTCCATTTAAAACAAAGAAACTAAAAACATTTGCACAACCACCAGAATATGAATTTGTTAATACAGAAGTATATGTTTACTGGGGATTTTTTTGGTTTGCTTATTGCCTTATTGTTTCCTGTTTAATTAAATCTTTTTCATTTTTATCTTTTGTTGTTTTTCTGTTATTTTTAGGTTATATCTGTTGTTTATCATTAGGTTTAGTGTATATTGCCATAGACAATTTTTTCCATATATTGCCATTTTCTGTTTTATATTTTGATTGTATTGCTTTATTATTATTATTATTATTATTTTGCCTACCGTTTTTGATGTGAGCTGTTGTTGAGACTATTGAAATTTTCCTCCGGGGTTGAATAAAGTATCCAAAGGCAACTGCTGCAGGCATGGAAAGATTACATTGCATACCATCAATGCTAATGAGGCAGACTGTTCACATTTGTCTCCATCAGCGCGCAACTGAACACACCATGGCATTAAGCCACCAACACATGACAAGCAGCAAATTCCCACAGTGTTGACGGAGGCATTGTTTGCCTATGAGCAAAGCATTAGTATCCAATCAGAAAACCTTCTGATATAAAAGGAAGATAAACTTATCCCCCCAATGCATCTTCAATTCCCAGCCCAGTCTCAAAAGGTCTTCTTGAAAATGTCACATATAAAAAAAAAGGTGTTTGTCAAGATTTTGGCAAATAGATAGATTTTTACATTGGTATGATGATGATTACCGAGGGTATCGATGAGGGAATCTATGATGGTGTCACAGACGAACATCAAATCCTTGTCCTAGGAAAGATCAGATTTGCTCCAAAAGGAAGGAAATGTGTTATTCCTACAAACCGGAACCAGAGTGTCAACTCTACCCCCCTCTATTCAGATCGGGTAGGTTGCTTATCATATGTAGGACTGTACGCCATGCTGGTGTACAGACACTTGTCATGTGAAGGCAAATTTACTCTTCGTAGTAGTAGTAGTGCATAATGAGCACATCATTTTTTTTTGTCTTTTTTAAAAAACTGAACCAGGTCCAGGTCCAAAATCCGCTTACACCAGCTTCTTTTTGAATAAGCAAATGTTAGAGCTTACAGCCAAATAAAAATGCACTCACAGACTTTGCCGAGCCCACCTGGTCACTAAAGTTCACAGCTAACACAAGCTGAGAGCTATTATGTTGCTGTTTGATTATGAGGATCTGAAGTCTATTTGGTATTTAGACACAAAGCAGTTTTTGCCGACAAACCATTTCTAGCGTGAGGAAGCAGAAGCTAGAGGCTTTGTTATAGTTTTGCCCGGGGACCTTCGCGAACGGCGCGTGCACTCCAACACAGAGCGAAAGCATAAACCTAACTTAAGAAGGTCTGAATAATTATCAAGTTCTTATTGTGACTGCAGCGAGAAGGAGCGCAATTCTCATGTTATATAGTTAGAAAAAGCAGACCGGTGCCTCGCGTAGCCAGCATGTACCAGAGTTTTGGTACAGTATGTTTTGGTATGGAGAAGTTTGCTGGGTTGGCAGTAGTCAGTGAAACAGTGTTTAAAATGGGATCAACTCCATCCATCCAGTGAACAGTACAATATAAAAAAAAAAACTCTCTTCCTCAGGATCCACGCCAATGAGAAGCAGCCCGCTGCAGCTACTGTGAAGTTGAAGCAGCAGCACTGTAGTGAACTCAGGAAATTTGTGGTTAGATTTAGCAACTTTTCTTTCATAAAACCACTAGTGAAAAGTTTGCAACTAGCTCAATTCTAGCTGCTTTGGCCATCCGTTGTCTTTCATATACCAAACTTTGATGAGAATTTTTCAGGTGGATGGTCGTACATGTACTCATCACACTCATCACTTTCCATGCAGCTCCTACACACACTGAGCATCCAGAGCTGACACCTATACAGTACATCACACACTGGGTGACACACGTGCTGGACGAGTAGGAAAAGCGCTGCTACTTTGGTTTGCAATACACACAAGTATTATGATACTGCAATATATTGTGATATATTATTAAATTATTAATATAGGAATAATAATTTAGGAATCACGCCCATACAGTATTGTGTATGAGTATTATAATCCACTGTTTTTGCTGCTGTAACACCTGAATTTACCTCATGTATTAAAAGTGTCACATTTCTCGTCAGATTTTCTCCGTTATCCGCATTAGTGTGGAGATAGGCCATTATATCTCACGGCCCTAAATATAAGTAAAAAAAACAAAATCTTGCCGTCAGAGTATCAATACAATATTGTGGAGGAAAATATTTTAATATTAAATATTTTAATATTAAATATTTTCCCCATTTACCCCTAGATAGTTGTAATTGATATTTTTTCATCCTTGCTTTTAGGATAAAATAATAGGAAAGGAATTGCTAATGCTGTGTTTATGCTCAATAGAATGTTTTACATCATATTCATAAAATGTAGATCTGAAGTTATATATGAAATTATCTCAAGCCACATCTGAAACTGCAATATTAGTCATTAAAACCACAATTAGATATTGTCTCCATATCATTCAGCCGGAAAAAGTCAGTACATACAGTGGCACAGTCAAGGGCAGAACAGATTCAGCTTGGCTCAGTTCAGGCTCTCGGTTCATGAAAATTTTAACAGGCAACTCTATATAGCGTTAGCAATATTTAATATGAGCCTCTGCTTTATAGAGCATTTATTGGAAGGTCCCAAGCACGTATCATATCGGAATCATGGCACTGTGAAATGTGTGAATGGTGATGTTTGGCCTTGCTTCCAGGGTCAGACAGTTAGGACACTCTCTTGCCATTAGCACACAGCAGGTCTGCCAGACTGCAGCTTATTGGTCTGGCTTTTTGCAATACATTGGAAAGCTACAGGGAAGACTCGGATTAACATTTTGCTCCATACCGTGACAAGTGATCACTCCAATGGATTCGCTACACTGCAATTATGTGTGGTCTATTAGCTTTTTAATCAGTCTCTATCCCAATAACTCTTCACCTAGTACTGCATTAACAGCAAACCCTCAATATCACCTAAGCTGCATCATTTCATCCAAGAAGCAATAATGTGTATATAACTTGTGTGGTTGTCTGGAATGTGGGTATAACCGCAATTTGTTTGAACGTGCACAGTGTGAGCAAACAAAAATCCATCTCTAGGACAAAACAAGACACTCAACAAAGTTAATGAAACAACAATTGTTCATGACCCACCAAATTGTCCAATAATCAATAGGCTTGTATAGTGGACAAAAGAAAATGTAATAGGCATGCAGAAAAGAATTAACCCTCTCCCCCGCCTCCCCCTCAAATCTAGCTAACACGTTGTACAATAATCCTGTTGTGAATCACCCCTTTGTCTGAAGCCAGAGTCACCTCAATAACAGTGACTGGATCTTTGGCAGGAGTTGCCTTGGCAATGCCATAGTTGGCTTTAAACTAGAGAGGGAAAAAATACAAATTAGGAATTGGTATATTTTATTTCATCACTAAAACACTAATAGGGTAGGTAGTCCAATAAATCCTCACCGTGAACTTGAACTAATTGTGTGCCCACCTCGCTAATAATAGTGGTGGGCGGTTAATACACAACATGATTGATAGGTGTACACCAGCATGAATTTGGTCTCACCGTACACTCACACCAGAAGCGAGTGATTTTATGGCTTCTGTAAGCTCAATCGCCCAAGAGCTGTTGCTGTACACTCACACCAGAAGCGATCGCTGTAAATGCACATAGAGTAGTCTAAATTACTACTTTTCAGATTAACTTCTCAAATTTTTTTTACATGCATTCTAACCATGTGATTTGTTGTGATATAACATCATACATCATACATTGAAAATGCTTTTAATCAAACTATGTTAGTACAGGGGCATTGTCAGTCTTGGAGATGTCTCCACGAGAACTGACAGAACTTCAACAGAGATTGAACTTGGACTTTCACTTTTTACTTCAGTGCATCATGTAATAAACCTCCCTGGGGATCCCAACGACCTCACAAATCTTCTTCCATTATTTTTTTTAATTACGTCTATATAAATGAATAGCACTATAATCATAAAGTACGGGGAACCCGGCTCCCGCAACAATGAGCTTTTCCTCCATTTTGGGAACAAAAGTTTTGTAGGAACCAAAGTCAAGGGGTTGTCCAGGGTTTATTAGCGGACGGTCCAGAAGAAATGCATTATCGCTGCCCCCTCGCCACCTCCCATTGGAAATGAATGACTTCTGGCTGCCTCGTCAAGGCATTCTATGGTGAGTGTCAAGGCATTCTATGGTGACCCTTATGTATTCTGTTAACGCCTTTAGACAAAGAAGAATCTTGGTAAAAACTATTCATATTTTGAATGTTACCACACAACTGTACAATTCTGATACAACGAGAACTCCTGCCGTTGATATTTTTGCTCTAATATGATTATATTTATCTTAATTGCACAGTACCAACCACAGTAATTCAGATTAGACCTATCACACATAATCACCTGATTGCAATTATTTGAACTGGCTGGGATACTTTTGTAAAATCACTACATTTCACAATCGTATGTTTCCAAATTGAAAGGGATCATAAACCTTTTAGAAATATTGCAAAGTATGAATAAAATAAGAATTAGGTGCATTTCCATCGGTTTGGCTGAGTCAAATTAACTGTCTCCCCATGTTCCAATGTTCAATGTCAATAGTGGCTCTTCTTCATTGTGCATTTTGAACATTGTTCAATTTTGAACAATCTAACATGTAAGGGGACCAGGGTGAAATTATGCAAATACTATTAAGTTTTTTCTGTTTGTTGAGCAACAACTAATGATCCTGCCAAACTGTGGTTACGCCTCTAAGAAAAGAATAAAAACAATAGAGTAGCTTAAGGGCTTGACGTGGAGAGAAATTAGCCCACAGTATGTACCAAACAAATGAGAGCAACACGAGCGAAAGGGATGATGGATTCTATGAATCATAGAATCGTGGGACTCTGTGTAACTACATGCGTACAACAATGAGGAGAACTGGAACTGAGCACATATCATTTCTAAGGCACATTTTAATCCAAAAATAACACCCAATAAAATCAAACATTGCCAAAGAATCGCCTTTACTCACCGGGGTAAAGTAAATGTTCTACGAATCAATGTTCTATACAGTCAATTTGAAGGCCTTATGTTTCTTGCTATTAATTTCATTACGTTGAATGGAAATTAAGTAATAACATATTTGCGGAGCATTTCTCTGTATTTTTCTGGCAAATTAATAGATATAAAGATAAAACCAATGACTTAAAACAGACCTTGGAATAACTACGGTTGGAACTTTAAACGACTCTAAACCAAACATCAGGAAATAGTTAACGCATCTGCACAACAACTAATAGGAAGCTGAATGAATGCCAATCTAGCCATTTCCCAAACAATGACAACTTTCAGCTTGTTTACCAGCTTGGCAATACACAACGACTGAGCCACACTGTTCGGTGTGTAATGGTTTGAAGATGCTCTCTGCAGATAACATTTGTAAAAAAAATAAAATCACTGATTACAAAATTCATATAGTACCCCCCCCCCCAACAAATGACATTTGGGTAGGAAGTTGCACACCTATTCAATTAAATCTTGAACCGAAACATTTGACAACTAATCACAAAATAAATCTAGTGTGCCGCTTTAGTCAGCGTCTGAACCTTTCACATATTCGCAGTTGAATTTGATCCAAACAGTGTAATAAAATAATAACAATCATCGTGTGAAATGAGAATCGAAGCACTGCTTAGCCAGCAGCCACCTGGGGATTCGATCAAACAGATATAAGGACGCGAGAAGCGTGGATTCGAAGAAGTGATGTGAACGAACACAGGCTTACCTTCATCTCTCCGTCGGTCCTCTTGACCACCAGTGTAACAAATCTGGGCCTGGGAATGAAAGTTCAAATCCACCGTTAGGTACAACAGGCCGTACTCTCGTTTAGTGTTTAGATTTAATATTTCTTAATTCTTCGTTCTGTCTGTACATTTTCGTGTACAAGCTGGTACATTGTCGTATAGACACATAGAATAAAAATGCTTAACAGTCGAAAACAAAACAAAACAAAACAAAAAATACAGAATATACCAAAAGTGTTCTTATACACATGACAACTGTGGTAGTACGGTTACTTTCTAGTAGCTAATCTGTGGATATAAATATAAATGGGATATTCTGTACAGGGTGAATAAATATGTATACAATAATATGAATACAAGTCTAAAATTTCATTATTACTCAATTATTAAAATGTCTACAAAGTCCAAGCTATTACAATGTGTTTTGTCCATAACATGCCGTTGGTCGCCGTTTCCCAAAGCATAAAGACATCACCGTTGTACGACTGTGTGATTAGTCGATTAATCGTGTGTACGATTAATCGACTAATCGTTGCAGCTCTAGTTCGGGGATAACAACGGATGAGTAAATGGCCTAAATGATCACAAAGACATTAGTCAATTATTACAATGTCTACAAAGTCCAAGCTGTCCAGGTGGCAAAACAGACACAGATCTCAATGGGACTATGAATAATGATAACAATAATATAATAATAATAATAATAATAATAATAATTATTATTATTATTATTATTATTATTATTATTATTATTATTATTAATAATAATATTATTAATAATAATAATAATAATAACAATAATAATAATAAAAACAATAATAATAATAATAATAAAAACAATAACAATAATAACAATAATAATAATAAAAACAACAACAATAATAATAATAATAATAAACAATAATAATAATAATAATAATAATAATAATAATAATAATAATAAACAATAATAATAATAATAATAATAATAATAATACACCAGACACACAAGTGCTTCACAATCATAATCATGATACAATTTGAGACCAAATCAGAGTTCGATGTGAAAGTGTATTTAGGGCCAAGTTACTACGTTGACATGGTTCCAGGTGATAAGTATATTTAAATATTATTGGATGTATTTTGGTTATTTAAAGGTCCTTTTGCACCTGTAGTTGGAGTATATAAGGGTTTACTCTGCCTATTGAACACACCAGATGCAGAAGTATCCAGAAGGTGATATAGTTTCTGTGGCTTCACTGTAATTATCTGACTGTGATTCTACTGCATCACACCCCACGTTGTGGTTTCAAGATGAAAACATGGAACTCTAGCTTCTATTAAGAGGGATATTATTACATTTTACATATTATTATTATTATTATACATATTATATATTACTACATGTTAGTCTATTACATTACATTACACTACGTGT
>OMKR01062447.1:1556-20096 GCA_900302355.1 Cyttopsis rosea
CTTGGGCCGGCCCGAGGGGAATACAACGGGAAGCGACACAGAACATGGGCTCACCAAGGGCAAAGCAGAGAGATGTGAGTTAGATGGACATTACTTCAGAATATTCAACCCCACGTTCTGTGCTGCCCCCGGTGCCACACAGAGAACCACAGCGCCCTCTACTGGCACTGTGTGTTAATGCTAGTTTCCTTTAACTAACCTCACATTAACAACAGATTGTGAGTAATTACATATTCTAACTAATCCACAGATGTAACCCTTTTAACCCCTTTCCAGGACCTTTGTTGTGTCGGTATCTCTTTACCCCAGAGCTCCCGCTGCAGGACGGAGGAGTTAATGCAAGAGAGTCTGCAGCTATACTAGTGAAATAACCATGCAACATCGTGGTAGATACCGTCACAGTCCCACGACGGTATCGCGATATTCGGTATATATCGTTACATCCCTAGTCTGTAGGGATGTGACGATGTAAATCTGTATTTCACCCCCCCACCCCCACGCGTGTACAGGAAGAGCTCCCCCTACAGGACCCTGGAGCCGGTGCGCCCCCCCGTGGCGCCTCATGACTATGTCCCCAGTCCCACCAGGAACAACATGGCCGCCGGGCCGCCAACCAGCCCGGGTCGCACGGCCACTGTAAACCAGAGACCCAGAACCTACAGGTACCGGGGCCCAGGAAGCCCCAGAGCGGCCGTCCATGGATCTGCCTGCGTGGAATTGGAGCCTTTAATTGCAGATTTGCCAATATAGTGTTAGACACAAAATTATGTGTCTGGTTATGAGTTGGATCAGTCAGATTTGTACCGGCTCAAAATGCTTTACCTGCTACCAAGCAGAAATAAAGCTTATTTCTATCAAAGGGGACAAAATCACGCAAATCTCCAATTTTCTAAAGTTATTGATACTGCATCACAGCATTAAGTTTTAGTGATTTTCAAGCTTTTGGGGGGATTGTTGACCCTTTTCCCCCATTCCTGAGTGGTCAAATATGGCTAGAAAGTGCACCAAATCTGTGTAATTTATGGTATCAACTCACATTTGGTGCAGCAACTAATCACACATAATTGACCATGGGAATGGCATCATTAGGCATGAGGATAATGTTTAAAGCCCCTCTACACTCAAAATATTAATATTTTTATCAGGCACAATTACAAATGTTTATTACCTTTTAATTGATAAAAAAAGATTGACATACAGTGTCAAGCTGCATCTAAAATGATTCCTGAGGATCTCAGCTTTCTGAAGGTGTAAGGCACTTGTATGTGGCACCAACTGCTGACCCTGATTGAGGCAAATCTCACTGATACAACCTTGATGCCGAGACGAGGCTCCGATTCCATCATGAAAACCTGCCGCGGCAGCATTTTCCTGCTTTGATTTGCTCTGCCCTTTGTTGTGCGCATTTGTTTTTGGAGGAGAGAAAATATTTCGGAACATCGGCAGCAGATTTAATATAACAAGCAATAACTGGGAGGATGGTTCCTGGATCATTTAAAGTTACAATATGTAATTTCTGCCGCTAGTGGTCTCTCAGTCTCTCAATCAATCTCTCAATTTAACAAACGACGACGTCAGAAGTAGTGCGGGATCATGGGAGTTATAGTCTTAATTTGTAGCATGTGCGCTTTACAGGGACTGCTTCTGTGACAGAACGCGCAGCAAATGGCAATAAATAATGATGCTCCATCAAACAAGAGTTAGTAGAGTAATATAGAGCAATACAAACAATAGTGGAATAGAAAAAAAGTTAGGTGGACTCCTCTGACGTAGCATCTGGTGTTCCCAGTGTTGCTCCGGAAGTTGACGTTGGAAGGTGGAAATTGTAGCAGTAGAGGGGGTAAAGGTGGAAGTTGTAGCAGTAGAGGGGGTAAAGGTGGAAGTTGTAGCAGTAGAGGGGGTAAAGGTGGAAGTTGTAGCAGTAGAGGGGGTAAAGGTGGAAGTTGTAGCAGTAGAGGGGGTAAAGGTGGAAGCTGTAGCAGTAGAGGGGGTAAAGGGGATAGACGCCATGACAGGCGACCTAATGAAACGCTCCGTTACCAACATTAAAATTAGGGATTTCTCTGAGTATGAAACATTTGGGATAATGTAAGTACGCAGCTCAACAAAATATATAACATGGATCTAGTTGTTTTTAGAAACCTTTATGCGGAAAAGTTACATATTGTACCTTTAGACCTTAGGAGATGTTTAAAGGGCTTAAATGGTTTAAAAATAACAATCGCCCCCCCGCCCACTGTACTGTTCCCCATTCAGGCACAGGAGACACCGTGGCTGTGATGATTACAGAAGCCTATGGGAAGGAGATCCTGTCCCACCTGGAGCGAAACCTGACGGTTCTAGTCAGTGTGGTTGTGGGGCAGCGCGGCCCGGCCAAGAACATCAACCGCGGCTCCCTGGTCTTTGTCTCCATCTCCTTCATCGTCCTGATGATCATCTCGTCAGCCTGGCTCATCTTCTATTTCATCCAGAAGATACGCTACACCAACGCCCGAGACCGCAGCCAGGTAACATGTCAACTAACACAACGTGTTTCCAAACAAACCCTAGCTTCAAATCTGGCTTACACAGCAGCCAACAGGAAGTGGCGCAGCTTCCTGTTTCTAGTCTGTTACGTTAGCACGGATGTAGCCAAAAGAGCTGATTTGCGGAAGTCAAAGAGATTTAACGGTCTGACTATAATGTAAGCTTCCCATTTTCAAAAATGACATTTAACATGTTTTTTAAGGCTTAAACGTTTGCCCCATTGTACTGTATTTCAAAAACACGGACCAATGGCGCTTCCGCCTTTTGAAATGGAATTAACAAATGCAAAATGCAGCAAACTTAAGTACCTTTGACAAAAAATACATGTAACTGTAGTTGTCAGTGGGACCGGGAGATAATTATAAGTTCAGACCATATTGTATAAAATTTGTATAAAAAACCAGAAAATAGAAACAGTATTAAAAATCAAAATATGTGAGGCATCTTCATGAAAATGTCAGGTGTAATGTAACTAGTGAATGGGCTAAAACTCTTTTGGTCCTTTTTAAAAACAATCAGTTTGAACCAGACACCATGACAGAACTCAGATAACTCTGAGAGGTATGGAGCCGGTGCCGGAAAGCTGCCATTGTCCCATTGACAACCCTGAAAGTAGTGATTCATTATTACAGAGATTAACATGGTTTTAAGCAGCATATTTAGCATATGCAATTACTTTTACAAGCAGTTTGTCTCTAGGCTATTAGAAGTAAAACTGAGTCATTGTTAAAGTATTGTTTGTATCCACCGATATGTAGAATCAATGTGTGGCTTATTTTCAGCTGAGTAATTACCTGATATATTAATAATTAATATTTCTATCTTATTTGTTCAATATAGTGCTAACTATGGCCGAGACAGTACAATCCGTGGTTGAACATAATGTTCCACATTTTCAATGGTCCACAAAATCATTATGAACAGATCACTACATTCAAGATTGAAATGACCCATGAACTGAGAATGCAAAGCGATCTATAGCTGACAGGGGCAATGAGTGAAAGCAGACATTACAACGTTATGTAAATTGCCCCTCAGGGCTTAATGGGAGCAGTCTAGTGGTAATACCTGCCTCAGCATCATCAGTTGTAAAAGCTGTGCAGCTCTGTAGCAGCATTTAATTAAAGATCAGATTTTTTATTTTTGTATTTTTACACTTAAATAACTCATCTTTTCAGATGCAGGAAGCTGTATTTCTCTCATTTATTTGGAGCTAGGCAATCAAATTGGTTCTTCTCGTCTGACTCTGGGAATGATAGACAAAAAGCTAATTTTCCCCAAAACTAAAGTATATATATAACTAAGTATCCCTTTTTAATAATCAACCACATCTTGGTTGATTATTATGTTTCTGAATAATGTCTGTCATAGACTAGATCAAATTCAATAACATCGAGGTGGTTTAGTGTGTGGTCTAGCTCTGGATGAAATAGATTAAATCTAGGAAGTGTCCACTCAGTATTTCGCATTCTCTCTCACAGGGTTGTATTCTGCAAACGGATATATTGATTAATTTCACATAAGTCAGGATGTACTTCATATGCAACAACATCACTGCCGTATGGAATAATGAATAGAAAGCCCTTTCCATCTCCTGTTCTATTAACCTTAATCCATGCAAGCTTAATCAACGTGCTGCAGCTCAGTTGAAATAGTTCACGAAGCCATTCATGCTGAGTAAGAGTTTAGTTTCTTCTAATATAGTCTGTCCTTTGTTCACCTTGGCTTCTGTCTCTCCCTCTTTCCCTCGATCCCCCTACTTTTCGCTCTCTCTCTGTCCTCTGTCCCTCTGTATTATCTTTTCTGTCTCTCAATCTCCACACCCACTCTAAATCTCCCACTCTGTCGCTCCCTCTGTCTCTCTGTCTAATTCCCCCTGTCTCTCTCTCTCTCTCTCTCTCTCTCCCCCTCTCTCTCTCTCCCTGTCTCCCTGTCTCTCTCACTCCCTCTGTTTTAGCGGCGACTTGGAGACGCAGCCAAAAAAGCCATTGGGAAACTGACCACAAGGACAGTGAAGAAAGGAGATAAGGTAAAACATCTGTCAATCTTGCTGGTACTACACAAAGTACACACACAGCACAACAGCCAAAAGCTGCCATTGTATACGTTATGTAGATTGTGAATTTGGACGAAAACTTCTAAAGAGATATGGAGATATGGTGTCATGGTGCCTGTGATGCCCTGCTCCATTTTTTCCCTTTAGCTCGGTGTGACCTCAGGCTCATCTCTCATATCAAGACCCACTTGGTTAGGGTGACATGGATACTTCCTCAAGAGCGTCTGCCTGGATGTTCTCTCAAGCCCTTTTGATCTCAAAGCTTTTATGCCACTGATTTTCTTTCTGTCTCAGTTTACTGATAGTATACATGATTTATAGTGGGTAGTTGCAGCATTTTAGCTCATATCGGACTGGGAATCATTTAAATGAATTCAATACTAGTGATGATAGCCATACCTTGATATAAATTTCTTTTTTTTATACACCAGAAATACAGAGTTGAAGGTCATTTGCTGCTTTGAATTAATAATGTCTTAATGGTTTTAATGCTCTATCATATTGATGCACTTTTATAGATACTAGTAATAGTATTGAATGTTGACACCCAGCCCTCCTCATATGGCATTGTGCAGTCTCCCTGTGGAACATAAGGCTCTGGTCGTTGAGGATGATTTAGAATTCATGTTACGAAGGATGCATTAACATGTAGATGTTGGTTCCCAGTATGTTCCAAGAAGTAATTAAGAAGCTTTTAAGCACATTTACATAATGGTTTGTTTCTGTATGTGCAAACCTTGTGAAAGGTTTTGTGAAAAATGACATACAAACATAGAGGTTTGTACTGAAGTACTGCCTCTGTAATTGCTGCCTTAAAGATGTTCGAGATACCGGTGGATTTGCTAAAGTAAATCATTTAGCTGGCTTTGTTTACTTCT
Organism: Cyttopsis rosea; assembly: GCA_900302355.1. NCBI lineage: Eukaryota > Metazoa > Chordata > Actinopteri > Zeiformes > Parazenidae > Cyttopsis > Cyttopsis rosea. Next base: position 7,017 of record OMKR01062447.1, read on the forward strand.
GTTTTTCTTTTTTTATCTATTTATCCATTTATATTATTTCCCATCTCTAAAGTCCTATTTTCACATTGCGTTAATTGTTTCATTTGTCGTATACATTTTCTATGCAAAGAGGGCTTGCCTTGCCTTGAGGTTCTTGTTGGCAGTTGGTTTTTATTTCAGTTACGTGCAGTACTGCATGATCCTGCAGGATCCTTGCAGGTGTGTCGTTATGTCTCTCGTCTTCCAAACATAGTGGGTGAGTAATCATCATCGTGAGGCACGGAGGCCTCAGGAGGATGTTTCTTGTAGATTCGCTGCCAGCTGGCAGGTGGTTTCTCTCATTTACAACCAAGATTTAACGGCCGTAACCCTACAGTTTGGTGAGCTGGATTAAGCCCAATGGGCATCCCTGTTCCCTGACCTATCGGCACCACATGTCCACCTTCGCTTTCACTCAGCCTGGCCCTTTGAAGGTTGAATTAAGCACAAGCACTTCACCTCTCTGAGCTTGGACTCTGGTTGCTGGTTTTCGACAAGTAGCTGAACTGTGATGTTTCTACATACTGCATATCTGGATATAGTTTCTCTTTTTGAGGGGCTTGCTTCCAACTTCACACTCAAAACATGTCTTACAGATTTCCTCTAAACCAGTGGTTCTCAACCCTGGGTTCGTTGCCCATATCATATCTAACAATAACATATTTGAAGATTGAATTCCCAGAGACAACATTTTATCAAATGGGGTTGGTGGTATAATGCGTGTCTAATTGAGGATCCTCTGTATGAAATATTTTGAGAATCACTCCTACAGAATGGAATGAGATTTTGACGGTACAATTTTAGTATCATGGTTGAACAGTTTTATGATTACATGGTGTAATTAATTATGCAACACTATGACGGGAAAATTACTCATAAGCATTTAACCTCTTAAGCTCCAGGCCCATTTCTTGAGTTCCGAGTGAGGTGGAGGGGTTGGAGTTTGGGGGTGTGGGTCAGCAGTTGGTGCCACATACAAGTGCCCCTGATAGAATTATTAATATTTTGAGTGTAAAGGGGGGTTGTGGGTTGATACCATTAATTACACAGCTTTGGTACACTTTCTAGTCATTTTTGACCACCCAGGAATGGGGGAAAAGGGTCAAAAATCCCCCCAAAAGACCACCTGAAGACCTCATGACCTTGAAAATCACTTGAGAAAACATGAATGCAATTGGGCTCTTTGGATTCTCAGCTTTGTAGCAATACTCAATTTATACAATTCCATGATTATTTAGGTACCACAGTGTGCAGAAATAGGGAAAAGAAAAAAAGGCAAACATAACATATTTTCAATGCATGCAGAACCGACGCTCTTTAGGACCCTGAAGCCTGTGTAGCTGTTTAGCTCCGGTATTGCTGTGAAGCAGAGGCTCTTGCGGTTCTAATGAGCCCAATTTCATTCAGATATCTTGATGGGAGAGGTCAAGGGACCCGTTTGAAAATAGTCAAGCCCATTTACTTTTGTCAAAAAAGATCGCCGACTTTGGAGCTATGTTACGCCCGCTTCCCAGCGAGTTAGCATGACATGCTATGGAAAGGCCTGCTCGCCTAGTTTCTGTTGATACCGGAAGCATACCGGTAGCTTACAAACTCTGTCTGTGGCGCTAAAGAGGTTAAAGGTACTATATGTAGTTTTATTACCTGTATTAATGGCTTTGTCTTGCCAATGTGTGAATGGATTGTAACGTAAATTTAAAAATGAGACCTTCCCCGACTTTCTCGGTTCCTATAACAGCCTGTGGACTGATTTCTCGGTGAAGGACTCGGGCCGATTTTTGCACAAAACTCCAAAGGAAGTGGCGTTTATGCTCCCGACCGCTCTGGATGCAAGGGATGGACTTACAACCAATCAGAGCAATGAAAGGCGTGACGTCGACTCATGCAAATTGGGCGGTGCTTGGTTCTGGCTCGTCCCTTTTCAAGCAGGAAAAAATGGTGCTGGTCACAAACTTTCTCATATTACAGCTAAACAGGTCATTAAAATATGTTTCTGAAAACATTTGAGGCGGGAAATAGGCAATGCAGTAGGAGAATCTTGATTCATATTTGATCAGCACTGCCTAGTTTGACACTTTGATCTGAGTTTCTGGTGCGTTGCGCAGGCGCTCTCTCGCGCCTACGGAGTGGAGCAGGATGCTGACAGCAGTTCTCTTAACGGCCACTGGTGTCATTAAAATCAAGGATTTTCTGAAAACTACATAAAGTACCTTTAATAAGTAAAATTATAATTAACATTTTGTTTTTCACAACATTATTTGTCCTGCAAATAAAACATAGTCCAAAACCCACTAAATTGGAAACAGAAATAAGGTGGGAAAAGCATGTGCATTTTTAGAAATCACCAAAGCTTCCTTTTGACACCAAATTCCTAATAATATTCCAACCTGGAAGTGTTGGATTTGTCACCACTTGTTGTCAGTAGAACGTGGGACATTGTAACTCCAGTGGATGGGCTGGTGGGAAGCACCAATTAAAGGAAAAATGATTTTCGCTGAAAGCACAAAAATCTGTTTGAATGCTGAACTGTGAACTGCTGAGGGACATTTTATGGTCAGAATTAATCGGTGAAATCACGTCAGGATTTTATTGTGTGGTGCGTTAACGTGTCTCAAATAAGCATGTGCGTCACATTAACCGGATATTCCCAGAATCACTTGAAAACATCAAGTTAGTTCAACACCTCGAGCACCCATTAAATCATGGCAGCCGTCGGGCCTCGACAACTAGTCCCGCTTATATTTACACATCCAAGCTGTGGAATTCAATACTTTGCTCAAGGACACGTGGACAGTGTTATTTTAAGGGACGGGGATTTTAATCCGAATGTCCCATTCCATCCCACCCAGGGCAGTGGGAGTCAGAGAGAGGGTTGTCATTTTTATCACATTTTACTGTTATTTATGGCCTTCACCTTCAGGCCAGGGGACGTTTAGGGCTCGAGATGAGGCGATCAAAGTGACAGATGGGTGACGTGTCCAGTGACTGCCTAAACATTGTCACTCTGTGTGCCATAGCACTCACTGCAGAGAGTCAGAGGTCATGGGGAAAGATATGGCGTCTGGTGAAGGAAATAAGGCTTGTGTAAAAAGACATGACAGCTTTGAACAATTGTGATATGTGGCCCACAGGATGTCTAGGGGGGGTCTCAACATTGTCATCTTAAGGAAGATAAATAGCTTTGTTAATTGCACCAATGCCCGTACAGCTAATTCTTTATCATGAATCACAGATTTCAAAAGCGGAACATTTAAAAAATGATGCATAGTAAATATTGTAAACACTCACAATCTACAATCTACTGAACAATCTATCTAATCTATCAAAGGAAAACACACGTATTTCTTTGCCTAAACCTTATTTTTCGATCATTGGGAGTCAACCCAATAATCCAATATTGATCCACTATTTAGGGAATCGTAGCCACACACTGCAATGTAGTGCATGAGGCACTACCACATTCTTCAGTGAACACCATTGCGCGGCAGTCTGCTCAAGCTATTCTCTCAAAAGTGGATCAATTCAAAATATTTTAATTCCAATCACTCAGATTTACTCGAAATGATCTAAAAACAAGTTAAAGGTTAAAAAAAAAACCTTTAACATCCTGCAATGTATCAACTGCATTGCAATGCATAACATTAACTGATTAGTGACACTAATTAGTTGACTCTGTTGAATTACAATAACCAGATCATGACTTAAAGAATGATGGCATGAATGGAATGTTGGCAACATGAGCAAAACATTTTTAATCATCAGTGTGTATGGGCTAGTCGTACCAACTTGGCAAGTGGAAGCGACAATGCATTAAGCAGCATTAGGAGTGCGGTGGAGACTGTAGACAGCTTTGTGGTCTGAAGAGTGGCCGGTCAAGGTCACAGCTTTCTCTGGTCATGAATAAAGCATGCAGCCGAGAGAGAGGGAGAGAGAGCTGCGGAAACTGAATCCCTCCGACTGTAGGTGGTCCATTGGGAGGGATGGAGCACACAGGGCCACAGGCAGGGCTGCATATCAGCGAGGGCAAGAAAAGGGGGGGACCGGAGAGATCGACTGGGAGGAATGCCACTTACAGTAGATTGAGGCTCCATGGAATATAGTGGGTGGGGGCTGCTAAATCACAAATAGCCACATGTGTTCTTGATTGTAGTCCTGATACAGCGACCTTGGCAGCGCTTATCGCACTTTCGCACTTTATCATAGACAGACATGTCATTTTGCACTAAATCTAACTTTGCAGATTGGAGTCCTAGTTGAGAATCACTGATGTTGTTGTGTTTCGTCCTTATATTGCCTAACACAAGCAATCAGAGTGCAATTTCCCAGAGTTTCTGTCTCTTTACTATCTCTCTTTACCCGCCGCATGACAACGTGTAAGTTGTCTCTCTCAGTCAAAATGGCCGACATATTGATTGAACGGTGGTTGCCAACGGGACAGGTCGTCCTCGTAACATATTTCCTCATAGCGTTGAGAGCTCCGGCTCCTCCCAGCCAAACTGACATTTCACATCCTCCCCGACAGCCGCTGTATGTAGCCAGGAAGCATCCATCACCAATGACGTGGCCCAAAGCCCACTCAGAGTAGTAAATTAAAGATGGAGTCTATGAAATTCTACCTCAGCATGGTAAATTATAAAGGCAGCCTGTAAAAATTCAACCTTAAAATGGCAGTCCATGTTATTTTGACAGGAAGTGAGCAACTACTTGTGCGTGCGACTTAAAGGTCACCTCCTCTATTTTTCACAATTTTGAGCTATTTAATGTTTCCTACGGCACTCCCTGCTGTGATACTTATAAGAAGTGATTTGAGTGCCAACGGTTCAGAATTTCTAGCTCTATTACAATCGCATCTTCCATAATTGGTTATTTCATTCTTAAACGGGAGTTTTGGAATAAACATTCTGCAAAAGCTCTAACTGAAACTTTGATATTCAGTCAGTCGGCTGGGAAAATGGAAGAAAACCGCGAGGTAATGCGGTTATGATTTTCTTTTCATTTGGATAACTTACCATTCTCAGGAAATGTATTAATAGTTTCAGTAAGTAGAACTGGGGCAATGTTATGGAGCTGGAATTGATTCCGACTTACTCTGAAAAACGCAGCGTTTGGAACGAAAGAGAAACACGTTGAGGAAAAGAAAAGAGGTGACGGGGGATAATTTTCACTTCCTTTCAGCCGAGGCTTGTTGTTATCGTCCTGCATGTTTGAGTTGTTTTCGCCGCCTTACAGCCGATGTCGTTTCCTGGCCCGTTCAGAGTGGTGGGTGTCGTCTACTCTGGGAAGCTCCAGGGATCTACAGTACAGTAGGAGGGCTGTGGACTCTCCTCGGCGAGTATCGATCGGCCCGCGTGCAGGCGCCGCGGTGGGGGGCCGATAGCGTGTCCTTGGCTCTGAAGCAGTTTGTCCTCTGTCAGGAGAGACAGATAGCCAGCATCCAGGAATAACTCACTGATTCCCCACATCCCTCTCTCCTCTCCTCCCCCGCCTTGGCTACTCTTTCGCTCACTTTTTTTTTCCTTGCTTTTATTTCCCACTCGCTCCGTCAGAACATTTACCAGACTTACTGAACCTGTTTATTTCTCCCCGTGCTCCCATCTCTTTTCTTCGTGTGTATTTGTGATGCGCTAGAGCAAGGGTGGGGGGGGACCCTCTGGCCTGCAGGCCTATTTCGGCCCCCCGCTACACATCTCATGGCCGGCTGGCCGTTGGATGACATAGATTTTGAAAAAGTAGTCTTCAAAGGTCTTTCCTTAGAATTATATTTAAAGGTTCATCGATTTATTTTATTTTTCCAATAATTTTTTTCTCTTTAATAGTTAATAGTAATATTATTTTTCTTTAATAGTTTTCTTTAATAGTTTTTTTTCCCCCACCCCTGCTCTCCAGTATGCATTCTTTCACCATTATTTTTTATGCTTCCTCTGTCTTTTTCCTGCCTCCCTCATGGTGCGCTTGTCTTGTTACTGACATATCGGACAGGCCGGTGTTGGCAGAGTGCCAGACCCAGCCTTTGCTGCCGTGGCAATATCCGTGCACCCCGTTCTATCTCTAAGAGCCTGAGCCTTCTATTAACACACTTAAGGGAATATTAACACTCCAGTCTGTAGAGCCACACTCATTACAGCCAGTTTAGCAAAACGGTTCAGACTGATCAGCTGAATCTAAGTGAAAGCTCTGATCCCTCATTGATTTTGGCTGTTAGATCCATGAAAGAGAGAAATGCTATCCAAATGACACCTGTGAATATACTGTTTACTGTGTACTGTAATTATACTATATACATGAGATCGTCTGTGTTGGATGGATTTACCCTCATGTCCGCTCTGAAATGGCCAAATCTTTCTTCTTCGTCACTTGAGGAGGTGGGGATATTCTTTCATCGAAGGGTGCTGTCGTTTTTGTGAATGTTTTGTGAATGACACTTTACTGACGACAACTATCTAGACTGGTTTAGCAAATTCACAGCAACTGCCTTTCACTTGCAGGGAGAGGCGGACCCTGCCACCAACAATGGCAACAGCACATAGAGGAGCACATGCATTCCATTGAATGACTGTTTCTTAAAAAGTGCCAGCTAATAAAAGCAGCAAATACGGAATTTTTCAACAAAATAATCTTACGGATTATATATATATATATTTTTTTTTTGACCAGAACACATTACATTACAGTTACATTATTTACTTACAGTATGATTCAAGGACGGAAAATCATTTTTGTTCAACTTTTTCAGCATATTTACATCCGGTCATACTTTCACACGTAACTGAAACAGACTTTTGCAGAATGTGTGCGTAAGGTTAACAGGAACCCATGATGTTTCCAGTACGAATTTGACAACAGACATATTCTATTGCACTTTGCAGTTGCTGTTGCCTAGCAACTGACTGACACAGCTGTCAGGAAAGGGGGGGGGGGCACTCCCGATTGTTAAGTTTGGTTAGCGAGGTTCGGAAAAACAACGTTATACCCCAGATGGAGATAAAGGCGAGAGGAACAAGTGGAAGAAACGGAGAGCTGGAAAACAAAATGGGTAGGATGTGTGTGTGGTGAAGTAGGTGTTGGGATATCAAAGAACAGAAAGCTGTTCTCCACCTCAAGCTGGCAGCTCAAACACACACACATACGCAAATTTAAAACTCATTGGATTCCCATCGAAGATAAAACTTTATTAAAACGAAAATGGTCAGAGAATAAACTTTTTTTTATGTTTGTTTTATTCTCTCATTGTGTGTGTGTGTGTGTGTGTGTGTGTGTGTGTGTGTGTCTATTGCAGGAAACAGACCCAGACTTTAACCACTGTGCAGTGTGTATCGAGGGCTACCAGCTCAACGACGTGGTGCGCATTCTGCCCTGCAAGTAAGGCGAGAGAACACGCTGTACATTTTGTATTTTGTACATGAAACATTTACACACAACACACACATTTCCAAAGCTTGTGCACGTCGATGTGATCGGCTGTGATCACCTGACAAATAAAAACAGGAAGTTCATTTGTTTAGCCTAATTTGTTGTGTCAAAAGCAGAAACACGCAAGCACCAAGTACACATTTTTAACGACGTATGTTTGATACAACACAAATGTATCTTATATTTGGGTCTTATTGTTGTAAAACTGGGATGTGAAGTGAATCGCATTAATGCTTAGATCAACATATTCAAGGCGGACGAACAGGATATTGGACATACATCTTTCCTCTGGTCAGCATGTATATATGGAAAACATATTGATGACACTGGCGCTGGAACCTTCTAAAAAATCAACCAGTCAGCATATAGCGAAATCTTTAAATGTCTCATCATTAATAAAGATGGAGAAACAGCAGGTTTTCATTACATTTCATTAAATTCAAAATCTCAAATTTATAGTTATAGTATAATCATTCATATTCATATTAGTACTATCAATGTATTGTATCATATATTATACCAATAACCTTTATTTGTATAGCACTTCACAAATAATAATAATAATAATTATTATTATTATTATTATTATTAAAAAAGGAAACAAGCAAAATTAATTAAAAAAAAAAAGTAAATAAATAGTATTCTCATTTTCAGTTTTGGGTTATCAATTTCGATAGACATTGAAAAATCACGATCATTCCTCAGCAAATTATTTAGAATCGACTTGATTCGATTGATCTCAATAATCCATTGGTTATTTACCAAATCTATCGATCAGATCTATAATTGTTTCCATTTTCACATAAATTATAGTAATTTAGAAAACATAGCTATGTGTCACATTTCGCAACAGAATAAACTTCCTCCCTTTATTTCAAGTAGGTTACATCTCTGCAGCGCCTCTTCTGCAGTCTTCCAAAATAGATAACTGGTGGTAGCTGCAGCTAAGGCAAGAGCAGCATCACACTTCACACACATACAGTACAACGCAAATTTATATCCCACTGCTTGTGTACATACCACTTGACCACCTTGTTTGACAATATAGTCTGTGAATTGATGTGACTCCTCTGAGTCCCTCACATAAATCTCATTTTTTAGTTGTTGCCATGATAAAAAATCAACTCGTATTGAAGCGTGTGGATCTAGTCATTATGTTTCCACTTGTTGGAACAGGTTGCGAGATAACCTGAGATGCAAGTCTAACTTAGTACACGGGTTCTCAAACTTTTTTCAACCAAGGACCCATTATATGAGAAAATAAACCAAGGACCCCCTCACGTGTCCAAAAAAATAATTAAAAAGACGTTAGGCCTTTCGCGCACTTCCACATGTGGAAAAACAAACACAAATCAAGGGAAATTATTACTATTAGAAATATTTGTATCTTTTTCCCCAAATAACTTTTCACAGACCCCACTTTGAGAATCACTGACTTAGTAAACCCAAAAGTTCTGAATGTATATACTGTTCAACTTTTATTTTTATAAAAAAAATTAAGTTTAACATGATCACATAAGGAATAAAAATGGAAAATACCCCCAAACATTCAAACCCACTCTATTTGGAACATCCTGTATTGAATACATGATTATGAAAGTATTTAATGTATTTTGTGTAAAGAAATGGTGATTTAACCAGTGAAATACCAATTTTCAGATTCCAACTCAAGCCTATTAAAGGGACTGTGGTAGTGGAGAGTGGTTTTAGCGCCATTTGCAGGTGGGGAGAACCAGCACCAGCAACCGGAAGGGGATGCAGTTGCAGGAGATTGAGGTGATTAGCAGAGTCTTGATAAGCTGCTGTGGTGTGACCTCTCTCTCTCTCCTGACAGCGAGGCTGGGCTCCTTCCTGTGTTTGGTGACATAGCAGCACGTGCCTGCAAGTGTGAAGGTTCTCTTGGTCTGCCTCCTGGTCCATCTCTTTCCCCGCAATGACAGAGACTTGTTACAGTGACGCCCAATGTGAGGCCTGATGGGCCAGGAGGCAGGTGGAACAGGAAACCAGTCGTTGCTGGGCATTTATTTTACAAATAGATATCAGAACTTTCACACTTGCAGGCACATGCTTCTACGTCACCACACACAGGAATGGAGCCCAGCCTCGCTGTCAGGAGAGAGAGGTGACACCACAGCAGCTTATCAAGACTCTGCTAATCACCTCAATCTCCTGCAGCTGCGTCCCCTTCCGGTTGCCAGTGCTGGCTCTCCCCATCTGCAGATGGTGCCAAAACCACTCTCCACTACCACAGGGACATTCTCAAAAGGACAATATATAAGGGTTCTGTTCAAGAGCCGGTGGAAGGACATTGTGGTTTAAAACTGGACTGTCCAAAAAAAGCGTGGCCTCCCAACACATATGAAAATCTTTTTGTTCAAAATCTTTGGTTGGATGAGAAACCCTGTATTGAAAACATCCGCTATGAGTTGAGCCGAATCCAGTGAGTAAAGTATGAGCTAGCTCTGATAAAAGGCACTGTTCAGTTTTCCCCTTTCCATTGTAGACAAAATGGCAGATCCTAGAAAGGTTTGCATGCAGCAAAGACAAAGTTAATGAAAGTCTGCCTCCTCTTGCTCTTCCCTGACATTTTTTTTTCATCTTGAAAGGAGGTACTGTCTCAAAATGACACAGCGAGACACGTTCTAGAAGCAGGGGGAGCTTTTATTAATCAGACGTATTTAATTTGCATTACTTTGCAAGTGGCTTGAATTTGCATTAGTTTGTCTGAGGTGGAGTGCCTCAACGAGTACTCAGACGCCAGACTTTGGTGCTCAGGCACAATTTGGTTTTGTGTTTCGTCACAGACGCTGGAGATCACAATTTATGGTTAGAAATGTTCACTGCATAGAGACAGACAGAATGGCATCTACAAAGGCTGACTAACTGGCCTCTAATAATAATACTTACACACAATAATACCCTCAATAATACATAATATATGCTATGATGGAAATACGATGAAAATTTGTAATATTTTCTCATAAGATTGTAAATATCTTGGTTGCCTGACTATTTTTTATTTGCCCTTTAATTCTATTTTATTTTATTATATGATATATTTATATACTGTATATTATATGTGTATATAAATATTAACTGTATATATTTTTTTCAGACTGCTTTTTCTTAATGCTAATTCTGCAGAGAAACGCACCAATCCTCACCGCGACAAATTCCTCATATATGTACTTGGCGGAATAAACTCATTCCGATTCTGATTGCTTGAGTGCTGCTTCAATCACAAGCTGTGTAATGTGTCGGCTCCCGTTGAAACACTGCGGTCCCACTAGTCCTCAACAGGCAACTATCTTCACACACGTCAGCTGTAAATCTTCAGATTGCTAACAAGGCCCTCGGAGGCTCTGCGGTGATGATGCTGTCATGGAGCGGCGGACCTCATTGATGTAATGGTTATTTTTCTTTTGTTTGTCGCTCGGTCTCTCCCTCTGTCCGTCCTGCTTCACAGACATGTCTTCCACAAGATGTGTGTGGATCCCTGGCTAAATGAACATTGCACCTGCCCGATGTGTAAACTCAACATCCTCAAAGCGCTGGGCATCATGGTGAGTCACCGCCGATATAAATAACTACAGTTTCGATTCACAGCGAGTCAGGGTTGTTTTTTTTTTGTTGTTGTTTTTTTACAACTATGTCGGTTATTATTGCTGGGTCTTCACTAGAGGTCAACATATATAAAGACATTCATAGTGACTATGTGACTCTCTTCCTTATTTTAATATGCTGCAGCAGAGTGGTAAGTTTCTTAATAGTGAAGCGTTCAGTGACAGTGGATATTGGTCAAATAGATCAACTGGCAAAGTGGGAAATTTTGAGATGAGATGAGATGAGAGATACTTTTATTATCCCGAGGGAAATTCTTTCTTCACAGTAGCTCAGCAATAAATAGTAAACAGTGTAGCAGAAGTAAAAAAAAAAAATACACAGTATCACAGTATCAACAGTATCACAATATCAACAATAAAATCTACAATAAAAACACAGTATCACGGAGTCACAGTATTAGGTGTGGAGTGTCAAGTCTATAGTGCAAAGTGTAAGTGTGCAAGTATGTGAGGTGTAAAGTGTGCAATTGTGCAACGTACAAAGTGTCATTTGCGTGCATATTGCACTCTGTAGCCCCCAGGGCACTAGGACCTCGCACTCTCTGTCCTCCGTCAACCTTGAGTGGAGTTGAAAAGTCTGATGGCTCTGGTGACAAACGATCTCCTGAGCCTGTTTGTCGAGCAGCTCTGTGACAGCAGCCTGCCGCTAAACAGGCTTCTCTGTCCCTCTGTCTCTGTCTGAGTTGCATGTTGTGTATGTAAGGTGCTATTCAAATAAAGGTTATTATTATTATTATTATTAGGGGCCCAGCCCGAAGGGCGGGAACCCTATTGTTTTTGTTCGGATTCTTATTGTTCTAGCTATTATCACTCAACAAATGAATAATAGTTGTATTCGGGGCAGTCAACACACACTGTGGTCCAAGTTTGATCCACATCGGACTATATCTGTAGGAGAAGTTAGTAAAAAAACATCTGCAATACCAAAAGGTCACGTGAAAACACTGCAGACTACTGGTCACAGAGAATCGTCACTGCGTTTTGCGTCATTGCATCATCATTGCACGACATGGGACATCTGCCGCAAGCCAACTCGCAGCACAAGCAGCGGCTGCTCACCGATCAGATATTGGATGCGGAGAGAAAGCACTCTCTAGTTATCGTCCTTGTTTTAAGACACAAACTCCCGAAATACAAGCGGTTTATTAACTGTCCGAGCAGAGAGGAGAGCACGCTGGATCACCGCTACACCACCGTCCACAACGCGTAATCACTGTCTAGATGAATACACAAGAGACATTGCTACAATATATAACGTTATCGCACCGCAGGAACATATTGTCATATTGTCATAGTTCTAAGAACCGTTGGAGGTTCTTAGAACCTTTTTTTGCGTCCGCACTGCAGGAACTAGGAACGATCGTAGTTCTTAGAACCCTGTTTTGAGAGACTTTTTTAGCTCCTACTCCAGGGCAGGTACTTTCCAGAGCAAGAGGAACCATGAGTGACGTAAGAGTACGTTGATTGGTCGAACACATGAGCCAATGGAGCACTGACAACCGCCACATCGGACATCCGACGCCTTCCCTGTGAACCTCCCTCGCCCCCGGCACGACCCTCAGCCCAAAACAACAACAATAAATAAATAAATAAATAAATAAGTATAAAAATAATCAATAAACAAATTTGTTCAGAAACAGATTTTGGTGGACTGATAAAGAGAAATAGTGATTGAAAATTGTGATTTACTTGACATATTAACTTCTTACCATTCTTATAGTGCTTAATTTGTAAATCAGGAGGAGCCGCGAACACAGAGAGGCTGCAGAACAGAGGCAGTGGGTCGGGGGGAGAACTGAACGGGTTTCCGTCTCCTTGCTATACACAGGGCTTTTTTGATTAATTAAATTAGGAAAATAAATGCATCTACAATAAATAAAAAAACACACTGTTATTATGTTTGGAGAAACGGGGAACGAGGGCGCAGAGATCGGAAAGCGGAGATTTTTTTTTCCGGAGAGTTTCTTTTAGAAAGGCTGTTGAGAAGTGATATTATATATATATATATATATTATTATATATTTTTCAT
>OMKR01062448.1:0-15544 GCA_900302355.1 Cyttopsis rosea
CAAGGTATGTTTTCTTTTTGCGAAATCTGTCGCTGCCAAATAGTGATCCTCCTTTTTCCCTGTTGACATCCCTAAAGAGCCAAAACCAGTAACATGTAGTTTTCCACTTGCCAAAAAGTGATCGCAGCTCCTACCTCGTGACTGAAAGGTTGTTTCTGCCAAATCACTTTTGGCAGACGATCACATTTTGGCATAACAAATCCAATCCAAAAGATGCTTTTCCTGAAACAAGAACCCGCCTCCCTTAAGGCCAACGAGTACACAATAATTCCTGTGATTTTCTTATGCTTGTGAATTAAAGGGGACATTATTTGATACCACGGTTTCTGACGAGGCGACGTGGACACTGGGTAGGTTGTATTTCTGCCGTTTCTCCTCTGGGGTTTTCATGTGGATTTGCTCCGAGCTGAGTCGGCTTCATCGTATCCCGTTCCCCTACAGAGGATAAGAGCCTCATCCGCATCATCTTGATGAAGACCAATAGGGCGGCGGGGAGCTGCTGGACGTCTCTGCTGCAGGGGCAGTTCTGTGCAGACGCCTGGGTCCAGGACCAGATGCAGAGGAAGCTCACACTGGAGAGGTTCCAAAGAGAGGCGAGTGTGACCACATTACAATGTCAAAACAAAAACAACATTTATGTATTGGAACTGTTCGCAGGGGGGTTGACAAGGTCTCCCGACAAATCAATGACACAACTGTATAACAACTGCAAAATAAATTGCAATTATGTGCTCTTGTGTTTTGCAAATAAAATTCTAGAGTTGTAATTGGGTATTCCACATGATTATATCCATTTTATGGGGTTAGTTGGGAAGTGTTGTGCACCCCTTAGGCCATTAGGTGGCAGCATACTGTTTTAGATTTTATTATAATGCACTGTATACTGGTTCCCAGTGCACCATCAATTTGTTTCTCACAGTACATTTGGGAACAAATCTTGAGGGGAAAACCTCAGTACTGTTTGGATTCCTTTGTAGATTGATGTGTTAAGTGCTTTTGCCAATCACTGTCTACGTATTTGCACTTTTGTCATGATTCGCTCGTGAAGTTTGTCTGAGCGATGACCTGGTGTCTGTTGTCAAGATAATACTTAATGCCTCAGTTAATTTCATCGCATTGTAGGTTAGGGATTCTGGAAGGCTGAAATCAGCCGCACACTACACTGAAGCATTTGCTATTTCGTTTGAGTTTCTGGAAACAATATTAAAGAGAATCACCCTTAAATCACTTATTCTCCAATTTACTGCTGCTTTACAGTGAAATTTCCCTTTATTTTGCATCCAGTGATTTTTTTTTTCTTGTTGCCATAGAACCCAGGATTTGACTTCAGCGGAGCCGAGATATCTGGGAACTTTGCCGGCGGTGGACCGGACTTCTCCAGCTTGCAAAAATGACCAAAGTGGCGTTGTCAAAAATCTGTTACGGACTTTGTTTTTTACCTTTGAGACATTACTGAGGGTCATGCTGTTCAAGAGCAGACCCATCAACTCTTCTAAAGGGACTAACAGGAGGTTGACTTTGAGTCACACTGGAACACGCATGCTTGCCATAGCCATGATTTATACCAACAAGCACACAGCCTTCCTCTGCCGTTCAAGACAGGTTTGGCCGATTACATTGGTGGTGCATTAAAACTGACTCGTATTAAATATTAAAACACTTTTTTAAATAATGTAATAGATTTGTTATAAAAGAAGCAATGAACCAGCAAGTGCTTTTCAATAAGTTTTTATTGAAAGGTCCAAGTACATAGGTTAACCAGATGATGCGCACAATCAACTAATTCAAATTTAATACCTTTTTAATTTGGAACATTTCAAATAAAATAAATCGGATAACATTTTTCTTCACAAAAACTAAGTTCAATTCAAATTTAACCACATTTGAAATCTAATTGTTAAAATAAGGAAATTGACACATCTGCAACCATTGATCTATCAGGACATCATCTCAGTTCAAAGAGCAAAGCGACCCTATGAGATATCCCTACATGCCAGGATCATCACTAGCTTCACTTCTCAGGAGACACCGCTGTGCCTCCGTAGTATCAAAGCAAAATTAAGAAAAGTTTCCATCACCTTGGGTAGGAGTGTGCATTAAGGACAGTTGAGCGACCTAGGGTGGGAGTTAAGGGTTTTGGGCCCGATTTCTTGGTTCCATGTTTTGACTTTTCACAAAACCCTTCTCCCTCCTCTTCCACATGGTGGACTGAGGACCTAGGTGGTTCTATACTTTATTGCTTAAAACCAGCAACCCGTACCAGAGAATACTAAAGTACCACGGCACAGATTCAAACGACAACATACTGTACACTTGTGCAAGCATTTCAATCAAGAAAAGGAAAAAGAACTTGGCGGGATGATAGCAGCTGATGGTGGGCGAATTAGTTATGTCAATTTTAAACATTTTTTGGTAGGCCAATCAAATTTAACATCACAGATTTGACTTTGAGAGGTATAAACCTTTGAACATTAATTCGCCCACCAGCACCCCCGGGCTTCAGTAAGCAGACTCTGGTATGGTGGGGAGGTGAGCGATCTTGTAGTAGCTGTGCTTCAGCTGGCGCGCCGTTCTCCCGGAGATGATCCAACGGAGTCTCTGGCTGTTGGGCTTGGAGCACTTGGTGGTGGAATATTCCACCAAGCACTTTCCAGCCAGCTCCCGCACACAAACGAGGTCTCCATCTCTGATCTGCAGGCGGGAGAACGAAGCAAAAGTATAGATTACCATTAGCCAAAGAAATACAAGATAAAAGACACGGGATATAGATAGACGTGTAGCAGTTGGGTTCAATACAGTCGTGTCACCGGTACATTTACTATTTATCATAAAAGTAGGATCTGCTTAGACTTTACACACAATGGTACCCTAGCCCATCTCCCGGGAAGAAACAGTTCTTACACAACATCAATTCGTTCAACTCATGACATGTATCACTGTAGAGTAACCGTGCAATCTCAGCCTGGTCGCTGTGCCTGGTCGCATGTTTATTGCTTCGTGTTTTCGTCTGGTTCCACAGACTGACACGTTGCAGTGATATTGGCGTAAATGATTCAACATGTCCGTGGTATTGCCAGTGTTGGAAGATAAGACATGCAGTTTCTTTTCAATCTCCCGTTTGCCATCACTGTCATAACGTAGAGAGAAACCAAGTTCTCCTAAACGCCAGACCTGTTAATGGAGGGAGGATCTCCTAGTTCTGCTCCATCACTAGCCCTACTGCTGTAACCAACAAGCTACTAGCTAGTTTGTCAGCATGACAACATTCTTTGGAGGCCGGAGCTGCACGTGTTGCCCGCTACGTCAATGTTCATTGAAACGTATCGAATGGTTCAATGTGAATGTGCCATTGCACCCCTAATAGATATACATATTCTAACATTTAGTGATGAGTGACACAATGGCTCAGAGCGAAGAGAGTTGAAAAACCCTTGCTTAAGAGGAAAATGACATACTGTAGTTTACTCACACTCAAATGCTGTTGCAGACTCTGCAGGGCCTCGGATATCATTTGGGAATTCTCAGAGTCGTGTTGTTCTCGAGCTTCATGACATAACAGTGCCAGGGCAAGCAGGGATGGCTGCGGAGAAAAATTAATGATTATCTCCCAACTCAAGTACTCAGGCCTGTTGTACTGTGAGGGTTCAGGGGCTTTCAAAATGAAGCATACTTAGCTACACTAGACTATATTCAGCATTCTCATCGTTTTGGAGAAAATAAATTCACAAGTCATCAAAATGATACAGCTTATAAAATTGCAGCATATAAAACTTGCAGAATCAAGCTTATAAATGTTCACTTTTTCACATCAACTTGACACATTCAAGTGTGAGTAAGCCAAGTATGACTGCGAGCACTTAGGTCTGAGACCTAACCCACAAAACTATTTTAAGCTGATTTTACAAATGCATGCATGCATTTAGCAGTTTACCTTGATTTTGGAGAAAACAAAGGAACAATGACAAGCTTTCAGCTGGGCCACCAGTCTCTCCAGGCTAAATATCTTCCTGTTATTAAAGAGCATCAAGAGGATTATGAGAAATGTAGGACACAACTTGGCAGATATGGGTTTGACTAGTGTAAAACAAACCAATTAAATTAGCTACTTAAACATTACAAAAGGTTATCCAGAGTAAATTAAAGTGTGACCTGCGTTTGCATGTTCTTACCTGTCGGCACCAAGCTGCTCTTGTATGTGGCTGTGAAAGAAGCGGAGAAAGCGGAGGGCTGTGGGAGCCTTCACCTTCCAGTACAGCTTCTCCATGATGATCTTCTCCATCCTCATCATGTCCGACACGGTGAAGCGGTTCTGGCTGATGCGAATGAGGTCGTTGGCAAGCGGCACGTTCTTCTCCTCTTCGGTGGACTTGACAGCAATGTAGAAGCAGCACAGGCCGACGCAGGATAAGTGCTTGGGCTGGATCTGTGGTGCGGCGGGAAGGGAAACTGGGTTATAGATTGGGAATAAATCAGACTTCCTCCACAGAACGGCAACGGTTTTGCGCTATAGGGCGGGTCTGTACCTTCATCGTAGAGAGGAAGCGATCCAGCAAGCTGACGGCCAGGGAGAAGGTCTCCGAGCTGAAGCCGAAGAATCTGGTCAGAGAGAGCAGGTCCTTCACTTCGAATTCCCTCAGTCTGGAGGTCATCCTCAGCCCGTTGTCATGGGCGCCCTCGATGAGCCTCAAGCCGCTCAGTTTGGGCTGGTAGCGCCCCTCCTGGTCCATCAGAGCCTTGAGCTGGGCGGCAAAGGGCGCCGGCCCAGGTCCCGTCACTGTGTCGAGCATCTGGGAAGAGATGAGGATATTTAAAATAAAAACTAGTTGAGTTGTAGTCTTCAAGTAGTTGAAGAAGAAAAAAAAAATCTTAAAAGAACATTTCATCTTTTATTTACAATGATATTAGCATTCTGTGGGCAGGGTCTCTCCATATCTACTGGGGGTTGAACTTAAGTGAGCAATTTTGAAAAGGCAGAAGCACAATAAACAATTTTTTTAAGTTTCTAGACTTTGTCCTCCTCGTTCACAAAGAAAAAGGAATACTTGTACATTTATTTGGAGAAGTAGCCTGACTATAAAAGGAAAGCTATGCAGGCTGTCCCGTGACATGCCATGCCGAGCCGTGCCAGTTGCCATTCAGCTAGACTGGACTGAACTGGACTACAGGGGGGTGGCAGCACATTTTATAAGCGCAGAGATTTATTTATTTTTTAATAACAAAACGTAACTCAACGTTAACGTACGACTAGAAAGAAGAAGAAAAACTAATCGATTAATCGATTATTCGACTCAAGTTGACGATTGAGTGCATTTCCAAAAGACCGTGGGGAGGGGGGAGTTAGGGGCGCTGGATCGGGCCCGTCGGACACCGACAGCCAGTCATGTCGGGACATGTTCCTGCCAGGGAGGGGCGCCGACGCGGGACGCTACACGCCAACGTCCCACGGCAAAGCGACCGCCGCGGGCCCGGATTTTCACACTTCGCCCTCCTCAGACGCACCGGCTTTATCATCGACAGGGGTCCGGCGGCGTAATGGCGCGCTTACCTTCGCCGAAATGGCTGTTTCTAGTCAAGCAGAGTCGACGGCGGAGCGTCCCGGAGTCACACGGCGGTTCAGAGAGTTGAATGGAGCGATGCGGCGTCAGTATGTGTTTCAAATAAGAAGGTTTTAAGCAGACATTTAATTCCGCCTATGCACACCCCCTACCCTCGGTGTAGGCAGTGGGGAAAGGGGTATTTTAGGCGTTAACGCGAGGTTAAGACCCACCCCGTGGACGAGCGTAGAGTGGTCTGATTGGTCGTTTGGCGGTGACGTCGCGGTTTATTTTCCGTCACGACTAAGCCCCGCCTCTTCGGAAAGAGGACAGCCAATCGATCGGTGGACGCGCGTCGGATCATTTCGCAATCCTCCGTCGTTCACAGTCGCTTCCTTTATCAATATTGTCTCCGTTGACGGGTTTCACGGCACGTGTGTATTTTTCTGTGTTGTTCTGTGTTTTTCTGTATTCGTAAAATACTGAAAAATACGGAATACTGAAAAAGAAAAGTAACAGAAAGATGCTGAAAAATACAGGAAAATGATGAAAATTTCAGAATACAGAAAAATACAGACAGGTATTTTTCAGCGTTTTTCTGTATTGTTTTGTATTTTTCAGCGTTTTTCTGTGTTGTTCAGAACAATACAAAAAATACTGAATACAGAATACAGAAAAATGCTGAAAAATACAGAACAATACAGAAAAAATGCTGAAAAATACAGAAAAATGCTGAAAAATACAGATTACAGAAAAATACAGACAGGTATTTTTCATCATTTTTCTGTATTGTTTTGAAATTTTCAGCGTTTTTCTGTATTTTTCAGCATTTTACAAAAAATACTGAATACAGAAAAATACAGAATACAGAAAAATGCTGAAAAATACAGAATACAGAAAAAAATGCTGAAAAATACAGAATCCAGAAAAATGCTGAAAAATACAGAATCCAGGAAAATGCTGGGGGAAATTCGGAAAAATACTGAAAATTTCAGAAAAAAATACTGAAAAATACAGAATCCAGAAAAACGCTGAAAAATACAGAAAAATTCTGAAAAATACAGAATACAGAAAAATACAGAAAAATGCTGAAAAATACAGGCATTTTTCTGTTCTGGGCGGCTGGTTTGTAGGGTGATAACAAAACAACATGACATGACAACACATATTTTCAATGTAGGTATTTATTTCAGCAGAAAATACAAATCCAAAGATCTTCAAGAGGCATTGATATAATATTGATATTCTTGGCCTGAGATTGGTCTCCATTTATGTTCAATGAACTGATAGATATTTTGTCTGGAATAAAACACTAAAATAGTTCTGATCTGTTCAACACAAAACCTGATTCTTTTAATAAGAAAATTGGACATCAGCTTCACAGATAAAATAAAATATTTTAGCCATGGTTTATTTAAAGTGCTTATGATTAAACCTCTTAAAGCAAAAGCTTTAAAGCAAACTCATGTAAAAGTTTCAATATAACTTCACAGTGCAGACCAATCGCCACTTGGTAAAGAAAAAAAAAAAGCAGGCAAAATTGAACCAAACATTGAGTCCAAAAAGGTTAGGTTGCAGCTATGCTCATCTTCTGATATTTGGCGTTCAAAGACCATGCAGAAACCATGCTCGAGTACTGCTTATAAATAATTTTTTAACAAAAAACGTTAAAAAATACAATGTTTTCGTTTTTAATTGGAAATCTTTAGACGTGGTTCAGATGTGAAAGTCTTCTAATTCATATTTCTTCCCGAGGTTAAGGAGCAGGCTGATGGAAGACTAAAGAAGCTATGAGAAGAAAGAAAAGCCATGTCATTGATTAGAATACAGTGATGACATTATCAGACACTTTACTTATCCAATAGTCCTTAAAAAAATAAATACACAATATTCAACATTTCTGAAAGGAGTAGAAGAAATGTGAAACGTGAATGAATGATTGTGTTCCATGATAATGGCGTGTTTGAATACCGTGTTTGGGTACTTTGAGGAGGCCATACTTATGATGGTTTCTCTCGATGATGGTTGATGGGATGGTTCTTCACAGATGAACGCGTGCAGTGTATTGTTTTACCATTCTTTATTTGAATGTAAAGGCAGGCGAATATTGCCGTAAATCACCGGAGGCCTGTCCTTTAGCATAGAATGTTTTCTAGAAAAAAATAAGTCTTTCATAACAAAACCTTTTTGGTTGAAAAAACATCTGTATATCAATATATCCCTGCAGATTACAATCTGTATTACAGTAAACAGCCGTTGAATAATTCAACTGAGTCAGTCATTACATTACAGCCTTGTTTTACTGAAAAAGGGGGCAGGAAAGTGTAATAATTCCACATGTAGGTTAAAGAAATGTACAGCAATCTACATTAATCAATATACGAACACAAATTCTTTCTCAACCCGCGAACAAACCCACAACCGTGGACACCTCGGAACAATCGGTTCCTCTGTTAACCTGAGGATGGGTGAGAATTTCACAACAAAAGCTTTTTGGTTCGAAAAAAACATCGGTATATCAATATATCCCTGCAGATTACAATCTGTATTACTGTTAACAGCCGTTGAATAATTCAACTGCGTCAGAGCCTTTACATTAGTCTGTTTTACTGAAAAAGGGGGCAGTGTAATAATTCCACATGTAGGTTAACGAAATCTACAGCAATCTACATTAGTCAATATACAAACACAAATTCTTTCTCAACCCGCGGACAAACCCACGACCGTCGGGTCAATCAGACCTCGATGCCGTGGACACCTCAGAACAATAGGTCCCTCTGTCAACTTGAGGATGGGTGAGAATTTGCTGCCAAATGAATGACATTTCCAAAGGCGGACGACGATCACACATTCATGGCAAGAACATAAAACAACACAAGCTGTGTTATGACAGCAGTCTGTGGCTTTGTTTTGACGCGTCTCGCAGCGTCAGCATCGGGGGACACATTAAATCCACCGCTCATAGCTACCTTTTTGATCCGTGAACACACAGCGGCTTATGGCCGGCGCAGCACTCTTGCTCACATACATGCGTTGTCACAGTGTCTTTGCGTCAAGCAGACAATGTCATTAAGTGCCGTCAAATGTCCCTTTTCCCATGCCGACGTAAGACACATTCCTGGTTTCCCTGGATGATCGCTCCACAAATCAACTGAAAAGGGGGACAGAAAGGAAATGGCAAAACAAAGGTGTTGATGAATATGACGGAAATGGAAATGAAGACAGTGGAGGTAAACAAAAAGAAAAGACTGAGATATACTTGGAACACCCGAAGATAACATTTGCACGTTAGTAATTTTAGATCTGGCCCGCGTCTTCCCCATCGGAGGGCTCAGATGAAACATCAATATTTTTATACATTTTGAGGCTTATTGCCGTTCTGTTTACGGTTTTATTTTTGGTTTATTTTTCTATTGTTTTCATTTCTTAGGCTTGTAATAAATGTTTTTGTCATTAGGTTTATTGTACATTGCCAATTTTTTTCTGTTTCACTGCTAACTTTATATATTTCCACATTTTCCATATATTGCCATATATTTCTTCTTTAATATTTTTACTCCATTGCTTCCATTGCTTCCATTGCTCTATCTACAGTATCTATCTATCTATCTATCTATCTATCTATCTATCTATCTATCTATCTATCTATCTATCTATCTATCAAATCCTATGATTGCTAAAATAGAGATTTGGTTCTCTGGCTCGTAAGCGAGGGACGCATTTACACTTCAACTGGATCTACAATCGCTATCCCTGAAAAGATTATGGTGCATTTGTGGATATGTCACTGCTTGCATCATCTGGATTCGAGCATCTCGCCACACGTAAACAGAAAGGCCCCTGTCTGCGATGCAGTCTGCCAGGTCAGCGTGCAGAGACGAGAGCATCTGGCGGCGTCACACAAATGGTGACCCTCCCACAGTGTCTGCGCACACAATGTCAGACTCAATCTGTCCGTGTATCACTTCCTGAGCCAACATGGCTCCTGGCAAGGTGGCGCTATCTCATTAGTCACGTCCTTACTCTGCAGCTCTCAGTGCGGCCCCGTGCGCACGGACTGGCCGGCAGAAGTGCAGAAATGTCCGTGGGCTGAGGAACGGGGCCATTTCACTGATTATCTTAGATTTTCTATCGAGAATTTTGTCAAATTACTAATTAGCGGAATTACTAATTGACTCCTAAGGAGCAATCCAAATGAATTAGATGCAGAGAAACAGAAAAGAAAGATATAAAGATTTTAAAAAATGGCAAACCCTACTTCTTTTTCTCCTTGTCTTTCTTGATTGAATGGCAGATTAGCTTCTCGACAGCGGTCTTTCGCTTATTGAAGGCTTTCATCTCCTCCTCCAGCTCTCGCTTCCTCTCCAACAGGTTCCGCTCCTCTCGGTGGTGCTGCCGTTTCAGATGCTCAACCCTATCGTAGTGCTGGAGAAGACAGGGTGGAGTAGACGGATGCAAAATACAGTGTGATCCCAATAAAGGACAACATTACGTAACCGAAATCGGCAATGACAGAGGGTTCTCGAATTTGAACTGAATTTAGCCTGGCCCAAGGTGAAATATATATATAATATATATATATATATATAAATATCACAATGAGGCTCTTTGATATTAAACAAAATTTTCAATCAAAACAGTCAAAACGTATTCTGGACAGATGACAGAACAACTGCTAGACTGAAAGCTGAGGTTAGTTTTGTGAATAAGGAGCCAGTTCCTGATTCGCATTTTTAAGGCGGAGCGGAAAATTTGAAAAAGGAGACAACTTCAGCCTCGTAGGGATGTATTTCCAATGTATCAACACGTCGTACGTGGAGAAAAGGAGACTGGAACAATTAGAGAAATAAGTCCCAAATGTTTTACACCATTTGCAGAAACGCTATGTCACGTTTGTTTTCTTTTGTTTTCTTTTCACGGCTTACCTCTTTTTCTTTTAGGTGCAGCTCCGCCTCTGCCTCCTTCACTTTGTTGATGAACATTTTCTTCATCGTCGCCTCCTTGTGCTGCAGCTCGAGCAGAAACTCCTTCCTCTTGCTCTCGTACATCTGCTGCAGGCTGTTGGTCAGGACACAAGGGGACACAAGCAATTGTCACGGAAAAGGCTTTCTAATCGGCAAGTTATTTTGAGGCGGAGGCCCAGCTACCGCTTGCTGTCACCCGCCCGACCTCGCGTTCACCTGAAGGGCTTGCTGTCGGGGTCTGTGTCCTGGAAGCCCAGTTCTGCCAGTTTGGCGCGACGGTAAAGCTCGTAGTGGCGCTCGTGCGTTTGCTCTTTGAGATCCTCCATGTTGACGCGAAGCAGCATTTCCCTGAGCTTCCCTGAGTCACAGTGTTCCTCATCCTCCACTGGAATAAATGAAGCTTGGATTTAGAATTTACATCCTCGCGGTGACATTCATATCATTCCGACATCCTTTACTCACAGAGATGTCATAGGACGACTTTGGTTTTCTATTAGCATGATGTCCACAGTACGGCTGTAGGTATTTAACCTACAACAACCACCGTGCTCCACATCGCTGGACGCACTCACCCAGTACTGTTCCCCAGGGGTAGAGCCTTGCTTTCATCTTCCTGTCGTCTACTAGAACCTCTTCTACACTTCCAACCACAGCAAATGGAAGATGTGCCTGTAACGTAGGAAATCGGTCATTCATATTCGTTATGGGCTACGATTGCTGCTCCGATCACCCTGTCTCTCTACTGTGTGGAGATCAGCATCACAAAGTTATGGAATAATACTTTCAGGAAATATTGCTTCTTTGGTCTCCTCTCCAAGGAGGTCAAAGCATTGGATCACAAAGGATGAATTGGGTGTCTACGAAAGGAAACTTGCACAAGCCTTCTGGTTGAGGGACAGTCTCACCTACAAACAACGTTTCTCTATTACTTCCATAATAGAATAAAGCAATTCATGTATTTACCGAAAAAAACTGACTTTTTTATGTCTCCAAAGTCAACTGAAGTTGACTTTTAGCTGTAGTTGCAGTAAATGCATGTACGACACGTGGGAAAGCGTTTGCACTTTTTAAAACATGTTACAAACTTTAGTCTCATTTTAGGAATTTGAATATGAACGTCTAATGTATCTATAACTCTTTCGGATATCTACTCTACGACATCTTTCCATTCTTCACAGTTCTAAACATTTGGGTTTCTTTTTTGTTTGGGTTCCTTAAAATATGTACTTAATCAAATTAACTCAAGACAGAGTAGAAACATCATTAATTCAGTGAATTAAATTGCAGTGCTCATTCAGCAGCAGCAGCTATTATACTGTTATGCACATTGTTATGCACTTTCAGGTCATGTGCCTAATAGTCTTGTACAGGCTTGTGTTTGTGTGCACTTGTTGTGTTTATGTGCAAGACTCACATTCATAGATGAGTTTATATCTGTCACCGACTCATCATCTGTGGGGAAGTGATAGATCTGCACCCCGTTGCTCCCCAATTCACTCATGATCTTAATCTTGAATTTGTCCAATTCGATCTTGGATAGTGTGTCCGACTTGGCTATGACAGGGATGATGTTCACCTGCAGATGAATGAGATGGTTGGAACGACAGGCCAACGCGCCTACTGCTTCATCATATCACACCGGCTGAAGAGCTCACCTTGCTGTCCAGTGTCTTCATGGTGACCAGATCCAAAGACTTGAGAGAGTGGCCGGTGGGGGCGATGAAATGCAGACAGACGTGGATTCGTGTGTCGTGGAAGTCAAACAGAGAGCGTTTTACTTTTAGCTCCTCTTGAAGGTAATGCTCGAACTGCGCATCAATGTATTTAACGATGGGTTTATAGCTGCAAAGGGAACAGAATATATCATAAACACTGTTTCCATGCCCATACACACATCATTCATTATTATTCACGTGCAGCAGCAGGGGCTCCGCTTGCATTTTTCGAGGCATATTTGTATCTTGGTTACAAACTCTGGAACAGTATCAGCTACATAGCGTCTCTGTAGTCCCAGCACTAAAATGTCTATCAAGATTGCATTAGTTCTACCCGTCATTCCCAAATCTTGTTGCACATCTAATCCAGAGCGGAACAAAGGGGCTACTGAGGAAGAGTGATTGCAATGCACTGATACACTGCTAAATGTGTATCAGCGACCACTTAGCGGTAGCCAGACCTCTGTGCCAAATGAGGCGCAGAGAAAATCAAGCAGAGTAGTCGGTTAGAAAAGGGCGGCGACGCTGTGATCTGTCACACTGCTACTTTAAGTCTGGCCGTTCGGTGAAAGCGAGACCTTGTAAAATATTATGCTTATTTTTCTTGTTTAAATGATAATATTCGCTGCCAACGCGGCAAACGTCGAATTCCTTTGATGGAGTTCTTGTCGTTGTCGCCTCGTCAGGTCGCTAGACGATACGCAGCGTGGAGCGAGTTTGTTGTTGCTAGTGGTGACAACACACAGGTGAGTGCCAGCGCCAGGCTCCGCCCACTCGCACCAGGCCCCGCCCCTGGTGCAATTTTATTGAGAGGGGGGTTGCAGCCAGTTCAGTGGTCTGTCCACTGACCATGGTCGGTAACATGAATCACTGGTTACTATCACTAGGAGCGCTGAGGCTAGTGGTCCGGACCAGATAGTGAGTGGTCTGTGGCGTGGTCTTTGTGGTCCTAATCCACCTTCTGCCTTCTCTGGCAGAATCTAGAATCTATCTATCTATCTGTCTATCTATCTATCAATCAATCAATCTATCTATCTGTCTATCTGCAATGTGTAGAATCGCTAGTGACCATTAGCGGTCACTAGTGGTGAGCAACCAATTGAATTCCCCTCCGTGTAGGAGAAGCTACGGTGGCCATGAAACTTGCAAAAAACATGAAAGTCCGTCTCTAGAGCCAGTGTTTGGTTCATCCGTTCTGGGCTACTGTAGAAACATGGCGGCCTCCGTGGAAGGGGCTCCAGCCCCCATGTACAGTAGATATAAACGGCTAATTCTAAGGTAACGAAAACACAACGATTCTTATTTTCATGGGATTATACACTAATTAAAACATACTTATGAATATTATATTCCATATCTGCCAAATCTGTCCTGCAAAATGCCACTAAAATCTACACACTGCACCTTTAAAAAAAGGAAAAAAAATTCTACCTGGACAGAAAAACAAACCAGAGGCGTCATTTCCGGGACGTGTGCTTTCAAACTCAGAGTCAATTGAATGGCTGCTTCTGCCTTCACAAGGTCTCGTTATCCAACAATTTTTGATGAGAAGTTCTCCAGACCTCCGCTAGTTTGACACGGAGGTCTGGCTACGCGGGATTGGCGACCACCTAAGGTTGAGTCAGGTGTTTAAAAAGAGAAATCATTCATCAGAGTCATAGGGGGGCTAGATCCCAATCCCAATCAACTCAAAGGGAGCAATGCAGGGCGACACACCAGTCCATTGCAGGGCCACACACTCACTCACACACTATTCACTATTCACTATCCATTTGCTATAATTAAAATTAAAGGGACCGACGGTTGATCAGTACCTCACTTCCTTATCAATCTGGTCTCCAAACCCCACGGTGTCTACGATCATCAGCTTCAGCTGGACGTTGCTCTCCTGCAGATCATAGGTTTTGGCCCGTAGGTGAACTTCCTTCTGATAATGGTTGGTGTTGCTGCTATCAAACGTTGTGTTGAAAAGAGTGCTCATTAATGTTGACTTGCCGATCCCCGTTTCGCCTGCACAAAGAAAGATAAGAGATGAGGAGAGCTGAAAACACTTGATAAATTCCAAGTAGATACAGTGATAAAAACATGCTTTGATAAAATAAATAATGAAATTATTGCCACATTTGAGAAATTATTCTATGTGGGTTCAAACGTGCCTACACAGAGGATGTTTAAGCAGAACCCTTCCGTGATCGACTTGGTGACCATCTGCTCTGGAAAACTGTCAAACCCCACATGGCCTGCGGGCTCCATATTCCGCTTGTCTCCTTTCTGGAATAAACAGACAGACCATAAAATGTTTCTTCTCTTTTCCATGCATTATTTTGCCTTATCCCAACAGCCCAGACACATTAAACAATGCCCTATTTCCTCACCCACAATGCAATTCATAAATATGTGTACATACATGGACAAAAACAAGTAAATGGAAAGTCCATATGGGCGATCCCCCCCCAACCGCGGTGTGAGAAAACGCACATGAAGGAGCATCAGTCTGTGCAATAAGGCTTTACCATAACATGTTAAGCCCTATTACGTTTATCTACAACTATTTAGTAGTGTCAGTGTAATAATCCAAACTGAATCCAAAAAATGTGATCCAGATAACGATCCGATACCTTGAAATATACTGTATATACCCAGTGGTAAATAAAGCGTATGAAACATCCTGTAACATCCTGTATCTGTAATCTGTGTGAAGAAGCTGTAAAACATTGCATTCTTATGGCTGAATTGGTATTGTTGATAGTTGTTACTCCTTCTGATGCCATGCTGGGACTCTTCAGAACATTGGCGAAACAAGGCTTCACACATGCACAAGGACGTGCTCAATAAAACAAGAATCAAATCCAGTTCTCTCTCTCTCTCTCTCTCTCTCTCTGTCTCTCACACACACACACACATATACAAAGAGCTCTTTATCTTCCCCTCACACTGCCTACCTGAAGTGGCTGCTGCTTCTGTGTCTGTCTGCTGATCTACCATGCATTTCAATTTTTAAACTCTTTAAACATTTCTCACATGCAATACACTGTGACAACCAGCGCTGGCGGTTTTGGTTCAGCTGCAAGATCCTAGTTTTTCTTTCCCAAACTGCGTGCTTGCTTATTGAAGAAGCGCGCTCCATTTACATCTCATTATAACAGACGCTCCTGAAGCCAAGATGCAATAATGCGTCACTGACCTTTAATCGATACTGCATTTATTTTTTACAATGTTCCATTACACCCTGCACTATTACATTATGAAGGAGGACGCGTGGTATTTAAAAAAATTATATATATACATATATATATATATATATATACATATATATATATATATCACTGTG
>OMKR01062452.1:0-10821 GCA_900302355.1 Cyttopsis rosea
CCCCCCCCCCCCCTCCGCTGCCGCCGCCAACATGTGAATTATGGGAGTACCAGCACATATTTTCTCCAAACAAAGCAAATAGAAAGTGTGTTTTTAGTTTAGATTATTATTTTTTCCTAACAAATTGAGCCCCGTGCATTACATCCCACCCTTGTTTGTGTGTTCCGTGACTCTTTCTCCCGCCGACCTGTCGGATCAGCAGCCTCTCTGTGTTCTGGCACCTCCTGATTTATAAATTAAGCTTAGAAATAGGTGCCGTGGAATCTGCCCCTAGTGGCATGAAATGGCATTAAGTAGGCACAGTTCTTATTGAGCATTCTGGCGACGGTGTTCTGTTCTCCGGCGCTTCTTACGTCTTTTGTTCTCACGTCTTTTTAAGTGTACCGCCGCCTTCCGTTTCAACTTCATGCCTCAGCCTCCGGGGAAAGCTCTTCTCCTTCACGAGTGAAATACTCTGTATATCTTGTAACTATTCATTGGTAAATCTGTTAAAAAGGGCTTGTGAAGAAGAGAGAATCTTATTGGAGTGGAACATCCCTGTGGCTCAAACGCCTCACACTGTTTCCAAACCTGGACAAAATAGAATATACCTTGAGGACCAGCAATCTAAAGATCTAAAAGTGAGGTGGAGAGCATCCTCAACAGCCGGCCTATCACAACAGTATCTGGAGACCCACATGATCGGGAAGCCTTAACACCTAATCACCTTCTATGTACCAAGAAGCTCATTCTACCTCCCGGTCTTTTCGAAAAGTCGGACTTGTACATACGAAGACGCTGGAAGCAGGTGCAGTATATGGCTGACCTGTTCTGGAGAAGATGGACTAGCTGGACAGTCCATCTGGACAGCCAATTTAACCTTTAAAATTGTTTTTACTTTCTGTGCTTATTAGGGTTATGGTTATGCATTTTTTAAATATTTATTATTACTTAAAATTTGTTTTATTCATTCATTTTCTATTCCTCATATTTTCTATTGTTATTAACATTTAATAATAAAAATACATTGTATTTATAGAGCGCTTTTCAGGGTACTCATCTTTATGTAAAGATACTTTACATAAGTTAAAATGATCATAGAAAGCAGCACACTAAAACCAGAACAAGCAACATTAATGACACATTAAAAGCAATTCTGAAAATGTGAGTTTTGATTAGTGATTTGAACATGGACAGATCGGTGCATTCGCGAATGTGTTTGGGGAGAGAGTTCCAGAGGGAGGAGGCAGTTATGGAGAAGGCTCTGTCGCCCCAGGTCCGGTGATTGGTCCCGAGTGGTGGAAACAGGAGATTGGCATCAGAGGAGCGAAGGCTGCGGGAAGTTGTCTGCTGGTAGAGCAGGTCGGTGAGGGAGGTGAGTGAGAAGGAAGGTTCTGGAGGACAGGGGTGATGTGCAGGCAATCAGCAGAGTTCTGGATTCACTGGTTTATTTAGGACTTTAGATGACGTGCCATAAAGAATGCTGTTGCAGTAGTCAATTCCAGATGTGATGAAGGTATGGGTCAAAGTTTCGGCAGCAGAGAATGAGAGTGACGGGCGAAAACGAGCTATGTTTTTTAGGTGGAAAATGGTGATTTGATTGACATGGTGTTCAAAGGAGAGGTTGCTGTCGAAAATGACTCGGAGGTAGGAGAGAGTGTAGTTATCGATGGTGAGGCAGGGGTTGCGAGTGGTTTTAGTGAGCGACTTGGGACCGATCGAGATCATGTCTGATTTATCACAGTTTAGTTTGAGGCAGTTGGTCAGGTGTTGCAGTGGTGATGGATTTAGTGGAGATGTAGAGATGGACGTCATCGGCGTAGCAGTGGAAGTGGAGACCATGACGACATATGATGTTACCAAGGGGGAGCATGTAGAGGATGAACAGGAGAGGACCAAGCACCGAACCCTGAGGAGCGCCTTGGGACAGAGGAGCGGTGGCAGAGGTGCAGTTGTTGATGTTGATGAACTTTTGTGAGATATGACTTTAGCCAGGAGAGGGCAGTACCTGAGAGGAGGAGATGGTTGGTGACTTTGAGGAGGCCTGTCTCTGTGCTGTGAATTGAAATGGTTCCAACAGGTTGTTGTAGATGAGATGGTCTTTGAGTTGGGAGGCGACAGCACATTGCAGTATTTTTGACAGCAAGGGGAGATTGGAGATGAGCGCCGGAAATTGCTCATGATATCAGGGTTGAGCCCAGGTTTTTTGAGGATGATGGGGGTGACAGCAGCCAGTTTGAGTGATTGGGGGATTGGGCCAGAGCTGAAGGAGGAGTTAATGATTTCTCTGATGAGTGAGGAGATAGCTGGGAAACAGTCTTTCACAAGATTGGATTGGACAGCTCCATCGGGGACACAGGGGAGAACTGAGACAGGGGCTGAGTGGTAAAGGGGGGGTGGCAGTTGGGGAGGTGGCCAGGTTGCTGTAGATGGTGTACATTTTTGTCTGGAAAAATGAAAGTATAGAGTGGCACTTGTCAGCTGAGAAGATTTGGAGGTGTTGCCACTTGGTTTGAGAAGTTTGTTTATTGTGGAAAAGAGCCTTGGGGTTGGTGGAGCCAGATGTATGAGGTGTGAGTAGTAGGTGGACCGGGCTGTGATGAGAGCAGCTTTGTATTGTTGGAGGTAGTCAGTGTAAGCTTGGAGATGCACTGTTGAACCAGTTTTGAGTCTTTCAAGCTGGCACTTTTCATTTCATTTGGTGGAGTTCAGGAGTGTACCAGGGAGCCGAGTGTGTGAATGAGACTGTGGTTTTAAGGGGAGCCATCTGATCGAGATAGGAGGAGAGTGTGGCATTATAATACTGCAGTTGACAATATCGGAGGGATTACCAGACAGCGAGGGAGGGGAGGCAGACATTTTACTGGCAAGAGGCGCTGAAAGAGCTAAGGGGGAGAAAGATTTGAGATTTGTGAAGGATAATTTGCGTTTGTCTTTTGGGATGGGGACCCACTCCTTTTGGTCACTGCCAATATCTACCACAGATAATGGCTTCTGGTCCCACTCCTTGGTCATTGCCGTTATCTACCGCAGATAATGGCTTCTGGCTTCTGGTCCCACTCCCTTGGTCACTGCCGTTATCTACCGCAGATAACAGCAGTGACCAAAGGAGTGGGACCAGAGAGTTTGAAGGCAATGTGTTCAAAAGAATGAATGGTATGGAAGGAGGAATGGACATGGAGGTTGTTTTAATGTCCTTCCTGTAAACAGCAGCAACACCACCTCCCCCTCAAGATGAGGTTTATCAAAGTATGACTCCTGTGGGAGTGGTCTGGTTTAATGAGAAATAGTCCAGGACCAGGGCCATGTGCCAGGTTTCAGCGAGGCAGAGGACGTCCAGGTCACTGTCAGTTATAAATTAATTCAGAATGAGTGTTGAGCAAAGCCAGTTTCAGGTTTGAGAATTGATTTAATCTTTTTTGCGTATTTACCCAAACGCTTTGCATATTTACAAAGTAATTGTATGCTTATGTAGGAACATGCAATGAGATCTGTGGCACTGCAGTTAGTTTCTCAGCCTCATATTTCAACTTCCTAACATTCTGCTAAATATTCCATCAACACTGTAACCGATCTAAAAAGTGGTTTCTTTAAAAATCTTATACACACACACACACACACACACACAAGTGATGCAATTGGTAGATAAAAGATTAGAATAAAAAATTTTGATATTTTTATTTCATTTGTTTTGGGTCAGTAATGTTCCACAATGTTCCATGAATCAGCATACTTAAAGGATGTTCATCCAGCTTTTTTACTTCATAGCATAGGAAATAACCAAATCACAGATCTGACACAAAACACATTTTGTTTAATAGCTGAACATTCTGGCTTCATGAAACATACCTCAAACAAATTCGATTAAAATATTTTAATGAAAATGTTTTCCTCTATTTGATCTGAAAAAAAAAGTATGATATCAATGTTGAGGAGAAAATTACAGAATCACTTTGTAATTTGTACAGTATTTCTAAAACAAATACCAGCACAAGTCTGAATATGCAAATGAGTCTGCAGTTAAAAGGGAGGCTTTGCACCTTAATGAGCTGTTGGACTTGGCTAATTGAAGGGAAACATGGCTCCAAGAAGAGAGTTGTCAGTTGAAACAATGGAAAGGATTATCAAACTCCTTCAAGAAGGAAATCCAGAAGATGTTGGCAAAGGATGTTGGTTGTTCCCAGTCAGCTGTGTCTAAAATTTGGTGTAAGTATAAACAAAATGGGAAGGTTATAAAAGGAAAACATACAGGTAGACCACGGAAGACGTCAAAGCGCCAGGATAGAAAACTCAAAGCAATATGCCTTGAAAATAGAAAATGCACAACACCACAAATGAAAAACAAACGGGCGGAAACAGGAGTCAATGTTTGTGACAGAACTGTAAGAAATCGGCTGAATGAAATGGGATTTACATAAAGAAAAGCCAAACGAAAACCAGCACTAACAGAAGAAAACAAGGTTGCAGTGGGCTAAAGAGAAGAAATCATGGAGTGTGGATGATTGGATGAAAGTGATATTCAGTGATGAATCACGAATCTGCATCGGCCAATGCGATGATGCTGGAACTTTTGTCTGGTGCCGTTCCAATGAAACATACAAAGATAACTGCCTGAAGAAAACAAGCAAATTTCCCCAGTCATTCATGATATGGGGTTGCATGTCAGGTAAAGGACCAGGGGAGATGGTAATCATTACCTCAACAGTCAATGCACAGGTGTACATTGAAATTTTGGACACTTTTCCCATTCCACCAATAGAAATCGGTTTGGTGATGAAGTCATTTTTCAGGATGACAATGCATCTTGCCACAGAGCAAAGAGTGTTAAAGCTTTTCTTCAGGAAAAGCCCATCAACTCAATGACATGGGCAACAAAGAGTCCGGATCTTAATCCGATTGAACATTTATGATAGAAATTTAAAAAAATGGTCCATGACAAGGCTCCATCCTGCAAAGCTGATCTGTCAAGCACTGTTTGAGAAAGCTGGAACCAGCTTGATGGAGAAGATTGTTTTTTATTAGTGCAGGCCATGCCTCGAAGAATTCAGTCATAAAAGCCTGAGGAGGAGCAACAAAGTACTAATTGTGATTTTTTTTGTCGATGATTCCATAATCTTTTCCTCAACATTGAGAGATTCCATATTTTTTTCTTCTACTTGATCTGCAAAAAAATATCCAATTAGTTAAAATAAATGCATTTAATTTATTTGAGCTATGTTTCATGAAGCCAGAATGTTCAGCTGTTAAACAAAAATTGTTTTGTGTCAGATCTGTGATTTGTTTATTTGCTATGAAGTAAAAAAGCTGGATGAACATCCTCGAAGTGCTGATTCCATAATTGTTGCCAGGGGCTGTATAGTATATGCAATTGGGTTAAGGCCAGATAAATCAAAACATTGCTGCAAATTGCAAGTAAGAACAACTATTGAAAGACTGATGAATAGCCAAACACGCATAATTTCTACACAAATTATTTTGGTTCATGTTTCATAAATGAGCCATGATCCTTATTGTGAGGCATAATAAGTATTATAACGCTAAGAGGTCTTGACAGAGTCTAGGCAGGGTGCATCTGCGAAGTAAAAAGAGTTTGGAGACATTAGCAGAGGTATGTAGACTAAGCATAACGGTGTGCTTAAAGAAAGGGTGGGGTGTCATCTTCTGACTACGCCCCTAGTTTCATACATGTGCTCAGAAAGAATCGGCAGAATCTTATCGTACACGTGCCACAGAATACATGTGCGGCAAGCACTTTTCTACTACCATGAACGCCTCTGTTATAGAGGAACAGAGAAGCTCTGTCTGAAATGGATAAGCAGTAGCCGGGAACAGAAAGAAGTATGCACCCGGCTTTACTTAGCAATTAAAAGCTCTGTGGAGACGGAGGGAGTGTGATATGACCTTCGAGCTGAACAATCATATCTCTATGTTCACATAACTCCGTATGCGAGCATATGGACAAAAATATATGGACAATGAAGCATGTGAATAAAATTCTTAAAATATAAAAGCATCTTTCATGGAAATGTAGATTTCTGCTGCTTCATTCAAAAAGATGGCAATTATGAATTAAAGAGCTTTCACCAAACTTACCTCAGTTCATTCCGTTTAGCCTATATTTTCCCATGCAATCGTTTTATTTTTTAATCGAGAGCTTGAATTATTTACACCATAATTCAATCTTTTAAAACAATTTGACAGTGTTTTCATCTTTACCTCATCTAAGATTTACTGATCCTTTATCAATTTTCCATGGATTTTCCAAATTAGGAGAAATTCTAATTTCTCTGCATAACCATATTGTTAGATGAGATGAGACGTTTGTTTATGATTATTTATTATTTGTGTTGGCCATTCATGGTTTGGAATAAAATATATCTGATGTGATCAGACCCTTAACACTGAATACAATTTGGGGAATACCAAGATGCCTGCCGGAGTCTTTTCCTTTTAGCTTTACACCAAATCCGACAAACGACAACGACAAACCCCGAGTCCATTCCTTCCTTTGGGAAAGTCTAATTCAGCGCCGCCCCAATCTTGGAACCCATCGGCTATCTGTCCGACGACGAGAGACTCTGGCCATTGGCCAATATTTCTGGGGTCACAATATTCCCCGGTGTAGCCAACGGATAGTCGGGCCAGGGCTTCCATTTCCGTGCGGCCATCATTGTTTACAATCCACGTGGAGAGCGAAAGAGGCGGCATTGGCCGAAATTCAATCTCGGAAACCGTCGGCAAACAAATCGCTTTCAAAATCGGATTACAAAATTGCCTTTGAAAAGCCGCCAACTCCATCCTCGTGTCTCGAGTCGATCGGACGGCAAACGGGCGCACGGAAGAGGAAATCTTGGCGCGGGCATTCGTCGACTACACCGGAACCCCAGAAATATTGGCCGTTGTCGCGAGAGTCTATCGTTGTTAGACAGATGGACCCCCCCGCACCGCGGTGCACGCTTTGGATGCTTATTTTCCCCAATTAACTCCATTCAGTCAGTTTTGCAGCGGGCTGGGAATAAACCCAAAGCTCAGTAAAATGTCTACTTGAGAACGCAGGATAAACCAAAGAGCAGCTGGACTGCAATTATAGCAATTTCACTTCTCAGCCTTTTCCCACAAATTAGTTTTTCACACTCTACTCATATAGAGAAACAGTTGTTCCAGCGGATTTAGAAATGTAAATATTCTAACGGCTTATTCTTGTTCCAATACAAACCAATGTTTTGTGTTTTCATTCGTTGCAGTAATTGGAACAACGTAGGCAGGGCTTAAACTCCAAGTTCAGTACCGTCAGCCCGGCACACTCCCTCCACCACAAATTCAACATTATTAAACGTGAAATATGCAGCGCACACACAAAAAGAAGGTACAAGATATCACTAAATCACAGATCCAGTGGTTTATTGTATTTTGGGTTTTTCTCCGGTTGACTCGGGTCTCTAGAGCTTTGAGACGGCCGTCAGCACAGAACCCGTGAGGACCACGCACGCCGCCAGGAGGAACACCAAGCAGTTCCCCAGACCCTGCGGGACAGAAAACGCAGCAACGCTCGAGATGTCTGTTCTTGGTTGGTTGGTTGGTTATCAAGCGCTTGGAATCCATCAAGGAATCTCCACCCGTGGATGGAGGAATTGGGTTATTTATATATCTGAGATTGGTGTACGCATGATTCTCAAGAGGCAGCATTTCTGATCTCGAAATAATTATGAACGTATTTGATTCGTAAAATTTTTTTAATAAATAATCATATTTTACCCTTCGACTTGGTTTGAACCTTCACTCCATTGAAAAAGGTAGAAAGTAAACTTGGAAAAGAAATGATATAAGGAAACAATACCCTTGAATTTTTTTTATATTATATATTTTACTCAGGTTCTTTTTAACCAGATAAGTATGTTAGAGGGATTTATAGAAAAATTATATACATATTAAAAAAATATTCTTTAATCAAGTGAATCCTTTATGTTCCCTGATGGGAAATATAGATTTCAGTGTCTTAATAATGAAATATTGTACAAAATGTTACACCAAACTGGGAGTGAAGGTTCAAAAAGGTAGAAAATAAACCACTGAAGAAAGTCTCTCTCTCTCTCTCTCGACATCTTCCCACTAGAGGTTTCTTGACTTTTTTTCGGGGGCCAAACAGGGGACATTCTCACCTGGCAGTTGGGTGTCAGGTTGATGCATACAAAGCTGTAGATCAACAATGTATTCTCAATTATTAAAGCAGAAGTGGTCACTTTGCTGGGTTTTACACACATTTTCCAATGCTCCAGGCCATTTACTGAGTTGGAGAATCTGTTCTTGGCGAGTACAATCGGTGTAATCCACACGTTAGCAAGGGAGGATTTATTTTGAGCTGTGAATGGAATTCTCAATCATTTAATTCTGTCCAATTTATTTATTAAGCTGGAAGAATGCAAAGTGTGGATGCCCAAAACCTTTTAGCACAATTCTGTCAAAATGACGTGGTGGAATGCAAAGTGTGAATCGGTCACATTCGATGTTAATCATGGCAAAGGCCTCCGCCCCACTCACAGCAGTTGTGTGAACGGCTTCAGTTTCATAGTCGCAAATGAAACAAACCA
Source organism: Cyttopsis rosea (assembly GCA_900302355.1). NCBI lineage: Eukaryota > Metazoa > Chordata > Actinopteri > Zeiformes > Parazenidae > Cyttopsis > Cyttopsis rosea. The sequence continues at coordinate 8,568 of OMKR01062452.1, forward strand.
CCGACTCTCTTGACGGAGTGACTCCCGAATTCCCATTATATTTATAATTTTATATTTGTTCACAACGAATGAAACTGTTCACAATTCATGCCTCGCTAGTGCAACGAGCCCGGCACTGTCCAGGAGGCGGGATTACGCAAATGATGGAATCCATAACCGACATCACACCTGGAGCCACATCAGATTTTTCCCCTTCCCCAAAGGAATTCTGGCAAAATAACGTTGATAGATTTCACATCTTTGCAGCTCCTTCGGGAGCTTTAAGGCAACAACCGAGAAAGCATTTGGAAAAGCTCGAAGGAGACGATGAAGACCATTTAAAAGTGATGCTTACTCGAATCTCCCTGAAGACCAGCGATCCCCAAAGCGCTGCAACCAGACCGTAGCCCTGGTGAGAACAGGAATAAATCACTAGTTAACATGATTTACAAGAGTTTGGTTTTAATTTTATTTAATACTGAAGAAATTAGTGTTTGACGATTTAAGTCGAAATGGACCAGGGGTTTAATACCCAATGACTCTGAAATGATCAAAGCTCACCTCCAGTATTAATTCTGAGCCATTTTATAATTTTTCCACACTACCCGTGCAGCAATACATGTACATGGATTCCCACGGAGTCACCCCCATACGCTTTTGGCAGTTTATTGATTTTAGCACCAAAGGTTCAAAAATTCCAAAGGCACAAATTTGTGCTCAGCTCAACTTCTAATTGGCATAAGCCACGCCCCGATTCCTCCATATCAGAAGGCTCTTTCTGCAATTCAAAAGGGGAAGACGACTCGTATAGTGCACTGAAAAAGTGAACCATTGCCGCTAAAGGCAAATAAAAGAAGGGAGGGGAATAAGGGAAGAGGAAAATATAAATTCTTTCATGAGTTGAAGCTAGAAAAAGCTCAGCTGAAGTGACTGATGCAGGAAAATGGAGGTTTGGGCTCCAGCGACTGAGGCAGTGCATGTTGGAGCAAGGAAGCCGGTGGAGGGAGGACTTGGACATCAGTGGGTCCCAGTTGCAGCTCCAGGTTATTACATAATAAAACAATATAACAAATAATAAATAAAGAGCTTCTCTTGCCAGTGGAAACCAGCTGATCAGCCATCGATCCCTCTCAGTAAACAACGATGTGATCTCTAAAGCCGACCTCTTGAACATACAGCAATATCCCATATACAGTAAAGCTAAATATTGTCACACCTCAGCCCCGTAGCCAGAACAGATTGAACGGGGGGCAGTCGGTTTTCACAGGGGAAATAAATATGGAAATAAATGTGCCGGTACGCACAGGGCTGTCGTGTCGTTCAATTAGAAAACGGAGGAAAATACGTACATCTAAAATTAAAACACCTTGAAAAAAAAATATTTTTGCACAGTGAAGCGGAGATCGCTCCCTCTCCATTACGCATTTCGTATCAATATGCGGCCCGCACCCCCCTAGTGAGCACTGGCTATGGTGAGTACAGGTGGGGGGGGGGGCACAAGGGCATTGCACCCCAATGCCCCCCTAGTGACCGGCCTGTCACACCTGCTTGAAGATAAATCTAAATTCTAATTGACCCGAGGTGGCCAGGTCATCACAAATGGCTGTCTAATCTTCAGGAAGTCTCTTGCAACAAGTGCATCAGTTCTTTAGAAGTTCTTTCTGTAGAAAACCCCTCATCTTGGAGTTCACGCTATTTCCGAAACGGCTTTGTGCGGCTCACTCACCGCAGTGATGATGGGGAAGGTAATGACGGCACTCAGGTAGTTATTAGCCAGGAACCAGCTGTACGAGCCCACCGTCCACATCAGACCAGACACAAACGCTGAGAGGAGGAGAGAGAGAATTCAAGTGACCATTCTGTTCCTTCAGAATTCATCATAATTCCTGCCTAGTCCCAAATATATCTGATTTGACTGCATAACGAGGAGGAAAGCCCAAGAAGAAATTCTATAAAAGCATCTAGCTCTGCCAGGCCCCACTTGGTTACGCTGAAATAATCGCTCGGCAACACCACGATCCTGTTAACCACTGAACCGCCAGAAACATGGAGAACTGTGCTTATTATTATTATTATTATTATTATTATTATTATGACCGACTAACAGTGATGCAAACAACCGCTTAAATGACTCTGGAGTCTGGCATGAATCTGTAATTCACAAAATGAAAATAATCAATTCTCGCTCATCGTTCCTCCCTCACTCACCGTCCAACTGAATCATACGAGCAATGAGTCGGAAAATCCAACGACTCCTTACCGAGTGACGAGCGTC